>VWZS01004203.1:292081-365471 GCA_013397075.1 Rhabdornis inornatus
TTTTTTTTTTCATGGAACTTCACACATTTTTTCAGCTTTAAATTAGTCCAGATGGAGACTTGTCCCTCTGCAACCCCCTCTGGCAGCTTGACCTGGCTGGAGCAGGCACAGCTCCCTGATGAGAGGGATATGGTCCAGGTAGCACACAAGAGAGAGCTGCCAGCTGACACACCCCAAAAAAAGGAGATTTTCCCCAATTCCAAGAGAATGTGAGGCAAAACACAGTGTCAATAGTAGCAGAACACCTGGCTCCCCCAGTTTCCTGCAATGCTCAGTGCATTTTATTCAGGATGTGCTGGCAGAGACTCATGCAGAGCAGAGATCAATCAGCCCAGGAAAGCTGTGCTCTGACAAACCCACACTGCATTTTCTACTCACTGCTGGGATGCTGCTGCTGCTCAGTCTCTAAACTAACCTGGGCTGTGAGTTCTCCATGGCCTTGGGGACAAGTGGCATGGCAGCAGTGGCATCCAAGCACTTTACCAGTTTTTTTTTTATCCAGAATAGAGTCCAGGCTATTGGAAGCAGTGCCTAAATTGTCTTGTCCTGCAAACTAGGCAAGAGTTGGGGGCTAGAATGACCTTGACCTCTTGTATTTATAAGTGTACCTTTGAATCATGCATTCAAATCAATTCACCAGGTTTAAAAAATAATTACACCCCTGCTATTTATGGTTTCTTACACACCCTATCAACTTGGATCTATCAACACTTAGGATCTAAGTAACCTTTTATCATTTTTTCCCTGCCCTAGAATCTGTATCAGAACCAAAAAGGCACAAAGAAAGTCATGGTGGGATGCAGTTACCCTCTATCAACACCAAACCCTCAGGAATGAGCATCACTTACACTCTTACTCTCTGCCAGCTTCTCTGCTTATGCAACTGCTCAGCTGGAGCTGCATCAATAACTTGATGCCCCCAGTGAGAAACAAAAAAAAAAAAAACAAAAAACCAGGGCACATGTCTCAGTGTCTGGTCAGGCAAGTGTGTCATTTCCGAGGTGTGAGAGCTGGAAGGGACAGCAGCAATAATCTGCTCTGACATCCTTTATTACAGACAAAGATCAGGCAGACATCGCCCTTTACTTAGACATTATTGCCCTGAGCAACTTCTGCTTGAGCTAGAACAGACTGCCAGAAATTGCTTCTTTTTAAAGGCATGGCCAAAGCCTTTAAAACACAGTAGGAGTCTATTGGTGGCAATTGGAGTTTGTGTAGTGGTGGCTGAGATTAACCAGAAGCATGTTAAGCTTTGCATTTACATATGTGAGCATGCATTTGTATATTTTTCTGCCAAATACTAATCTTCCTTGAGGAGGATAGGAAATAATCCAAGCAGGCAAGTCTGCATTCCCTTTTTGGAGCTTGTAGAGGCTCCAGGGGCTTGGTGAATCCAGCTCCCCACAGATTCCTTTGCTCTAAGTAACTTTCAAATAAAAGTGCTCTTTTGGAATTACTGATCCATTTCCCATCACAACAGCACAAGAAAACATTTAAAAAACTGCTGTTCCTCCAAGAGAATTTTGTTGTGCAAGGCATTACTATCTCCATATAGCTGGTCAAATAAACATATTGGTATGATTTTTCTTTTCTTCTCTCAAATACCATTTTATACAATTTTTCCACTATTTTTACATATTAAAATAAATAACAACAGCAGAAAGAATCACATTTTCATTTTGCAAGACTGGCTAGAGACCAACTTTAGAAATCAGTCTGGATATGATAATGGTGGGATTACATTCAATGTCACTACAAAATGGCAATAATGAAATATTTCGCTTGCATGCAGAATTTTGTAAGCAAAAGCTCCTCAAAGCTGTGAAGGTACTACATCGCTCTTGATTTCAATGAGATTTGTCATGAAACTAATCTTTGGGCACAGAACACGAGCCACCCAGGAGATCCCATTACTTCTAGTCGAATTTGTTCCTCTCAATTAGGCATATTTAAAATAATCCCATCGCTCATCCTTCAGAAATGTGGCACATGTGACCTACTTCAATGCTGAGGAGCAAAGGAATGTTTCAATTTTTGAAGTATCAGATTTGAAACACCAGACCTGCAGCAGGGCTTGCTGGTGTTGCCTTGCAGATAATCCAAAATCCACCCCCCTGGCACTGAATTTACCTGAAAGGCCATTTCTAATCCAGGGCCATTTGTCACTGGGCAGTGGAAAGACAATTTTGATCTGCAACACCCTAATTATCTCCTGGTTGCTTTCACTCCCACCCTCAGCTGCTTCTCATAGGACAGGAAAATTCTGAATAACTATGAGAATCTACTGACTCTTCATTTTTAGGGTTTCTTTATGAACTTTAAAATATTTTTGAAAACTTTTGAAGGCCTTAAAGCAAGTTCTCATGCACTTCCAAGCTCCCTGTTAAGCTGTATCTCAGCAAAAATGCCCCAGTTCACTGTGGCTCTCACTGATGTTTCTGTAGCTGAATTCTCTGAATTCTCTTTCACTTGTCCTTAGGCTCCTACCCTGCACTTAAACAGTAAAATTCCCGTTTTACAGGGAAGGATCTGAATCACAGAAAAGTGTAAGGATATTCTGAAAATCTGCACAAGGCAGGGGATTCAGCTGCCTGCTTCTGAGATCTAAGCAATGGGACTGAGTTAATCCCAAAGATGAGGAGCAGGTCTGGGCACTGAGAGGAAGCCAAAGCCTTTCTGACTGATGGGGAGACACATGAGGATTTCTTTGGCTTGGCATCAGAGACTGTCAGGGAGCCATTAATCTCCTGGAGATCCCCTTAAAGGACATCCCACCCCACACCAGCAGCAGCAGATGGCTTTGAAAATATGTTCCTGAGCTGGATAAGAGAAAGAAAGCAGGCAGAGGTTCTTGGTCTCATTAAAACCATATTTAGTAGAAGAAACTCCTAGTGTACCCTTGGAATCATTTTCATTAACTTCACAATGTGTGAAGCTGGACATTGGAATGGAGAATGCTGATTTGTTTGGCTGACAAAAGGTCTTTCAATGGAAAAAAAATCATAAAAAGAATACAAAATATTCCTAATACCTGAAAATATTTGATCATAGTCACTTCATAGGATGAAGTAATGCTCAAACATTTAGACAAATGCACCAGTCTGTATTTTTTAATATGTAAAAGAAGTATATGACAAGGCCATATAACCCTATGTAAAAGAATTAATGAATATAACCCTATGAAAAGAATTGATGCTGTCAGCATCATAGCTTCAAGCTAATACCTTGAATTTGTAGTTGTCTCTATGGATATCTATTTATCAGCTTTTTATTTTTGCAGAACCAAAATTAACCTAAAATACTATTAGTGTTATAGTATCTTCCACGGTTATTTGTATTTCAGCCCACCATAATAACTCAGCCATTGCTTGCTGGATGAAAGCAGAGATTCCCTCTGGTATTTGTGCATCCACTGCTGCCTCCCTGCTGCAGCAGATCTATTACAGCCACGCCTTTTTTATTTAATTAGCAGTTCTTCATGGCCCCATGGCACTGGGCATCGCACACATGGACAGCAAACCACCCAAGAGGGCTTTCTAAAATAAAATCAATGATAAAATCTCTCCCCTATCCTTTGTTTCTTCCTATCTTATTTTTTTTTTTTAATAAGTGCATCTTGGATTTCACAAAAACTGCTGAATACAGACATTTTATTGAACATTTTTTAACGTTTCATCTGATATCTTCAACAAAATGTCAGAAGATGCCTGGTCAGCTTTTCTTGACACAATCTATTGGGTGGGTGAGGCAGACTGAAGTGCTGGCTTAGTAGGAAAGTTGGGTTATTAATTTGATTTTTGTATCCTGGTGTCCATAATGAAAGGCTCTGGATTTGACTAGGTATTGTCACTTGTCTGAAATGGGCTCATCTCCACACCACAGCATCTCAGCCTAGAGAGAAATCTGCAGCCCACTGGAGGCAGCATGCAATTTTCTGTCAAGAAAGATGTAAGAAATAAATACTTGGTATTTAATAATGAAATTTGCTGTCAAAAAAGGTGTAAGAAATAAACACTTGGTATTTAATAATTAAAATATATTAATATTTTTCAGAGAAACTTATGAAAATAGCATTCTTTCATAATGACTATATGAGCTGTATATGTCTTTTTCGAATTTTTCTCAAGAGACTATCTTTAGTTCAGTTTGGTCAAGTTGTGTACAGTATCTCTTCTGCTGGTTGGCATAACACAATACATAGAATTTTAAGATTTGTAGTGGAGCAGGAGGAAGTAGATCCTATGGAAATCAGCCCATTTCCAAACGGCATTTTTTAATATGTGAAAAAGACAGGAGTATCAAATCTGTGAAGAGTAGAAGAAACCAGCACATGGCATCTACGTGAGGATTTTATTTACACATAGCTGAACCCATTCCATGTGAAGAGGCACAAGGGACATCTGAAAGAGCCGTGTCCATGGGCAGACACACCTGTGGCAGCTGTGCTGCTGCCAGGAGGAGAGCAGCCAGCTGCAGGACAACAAGAACCTGCCCCAAGCAATGGGAGGGCAGAGCACGCTGCTGAGGAATCTGCTCCTCACCGGGGACGGGGCTGCAGGCGCCGACCCTGCCAGGTAACACTCGGGAGTGGCAGGTTCGTGTCAGAGGGGAGAAGTGTCACAGGTAGCAGCCCTGAATGGCCCTGCTGGTGCCAGCAGTTTTATCACAGAGTTACAGAATGGTTTGGCTTGGAAGGGACCTTAAACACCACCTGATTTCCACCCCTCTGCCATGGACACCCACTAGGTGAGCCTGGCCTTGGCTTAGTGCAAACACTGCTCAGCAGCCACTGAAAAGCAGATTGTGTGTTATCAACGTTATTCTCACACTGAATCCAAGACACTGCACAGTGCCAGCTGCTGGGAAGAGCAGGGTAGAAAATTGACTTTATCCCAGTCAAAACCAGGACAGGCCTGCACTCAAACACTTGAGCTGGCAAGGTATTCTTGGACAGTTTGTACATACATGTGTGTGTAATAAGTACACATATATGCAATAACTGCTAAATCAACTGTCCAATGCTTCCTGTGTTCAAAACCCATGACCTCTTGATTACTAGTAAAAGAAATCTTTTGAACAGGAAGTATTTACTAAATTTATGCAGAAAAACTCTCATTGCAGCCAAACCTATTAACTACTTATGCAAATGCTGATTAAAAAAAAATAATTTACTCCTTGAATGTCTGCTTAAACTTAAAGACACTGGTTTTAAAATACTGAAATATTTCATTGATAGAGTATTTAGACTTATTTGAACTTGAACATCAGTTTCTATTAAGGCCTGAAATAAAACAAACTATCTAGCACAAAAATAATCTGACTTAATGGAGGAATAAGATGGACAATTCTAAAAGAGATTTCAGGACAACTTCTCACAAGGGCCACAAAAAGCAGGGTGAAAGCAGGACAGGAGAAAAACTCAGTAATGCCAGGGCAAAGCACATTCTGATCTGGGAAGAAAGACCTAATATTGAGTAAAGTGATTTTTATTTTTTCTGCTCATCCACTGGGGACAATACACACACCAAAAAAATAAATTAAAAAAAAAATTTAAAGGGTTTGTTTTATTTTGCACAGCATGGGAGTATTGAGAACCAGGGACGCCTCACATTGAGAATGTATTTAGCTAAGGTAAAAATGAACCTTGATGATCTCAAATCCACCTGAAGATGCAAGATTGGTGCTGTTCTCCTCTGCTGGGGACAGGTCTCACAGCAGCTCCTGGTCCCACAGGTTTTCACCTTCCCATCTCCCAGCAAAGTTCATCCTCTCCAACAAGAAAAGGGGAGACAGCAAAGGAACAAAGGCCAACAGGCAACAGAAAATATCATTAACAAGAATATCATTACTCTTCAGTTCTGGACTCATTCAACACTCAATATGACAAGATCACTAAGACCAACTCAGCTTGATCTTAACAGAGACGATATTAAAAAGCACAGAAAATAATTAAGTTATTGGTTTTATTTTCTTTTTATTTTCTTCAATAGGTTTCTCAAATCCTTTTGTATTTTGAGACATCAACAGCTTCTTCTACTAAATATGATATTAATGAGACCGAGAATTCCTCATGAGAATTCCAAAGTAAATGGTGAGATATCATAGGGTTTAAATTAGATTTCTAATTCATCCTATTCACTAACTTGCATGCTTTGGGATAAATCCATTTAAGTGAACGCTGCCTGGGCTTTCACAGTTCTTGGAGCTCCATTTCATGATCAGGCAACAGGGCCTTATCAGGCATTTTCTCACCCTTAAGTGCAGTTGTAATGCTTATTTGTAACCTGGGTTATTTCCCTACAGCATAAGAAAATCAGGTTTAACAATGTTTTTGGTGTCAGGATGCAGCAGAGCCAGCAGTGGGGGTGTTCCAGGGCAGACTGGGGGCATTCCCTATTCAAGGAAAAAAAACTCCAGAAAGAGAAAATGTCTATCTCACTAAGTGGAACAGAAACATCTTTGCCTACAGGGTAGCAGCCTGATGAGGAGAACTTTGGACTAGCAATGACTGAGGAGGAAGATCATGACCTGCAGGATTAGATATTAGGGATATTAATTGTTATTAATTGTTCCCTGTGAGGGTGGTGAGCTCTGGCACAGGGTGCCCAGAGAAGCTGTGGCTGCCCCTGGATCCCTGGAAGTGTCCAAGGCCAGGCTGGACAGGGCTTGGAGCAGCCTGGGACAGTGGAAGGTGTCCCTGCCCATGGCAGGGGGTTGGAACAAAATGAGCTTTAAGGTCCCTTCCAACTCAAACCATTCCATGATTCCATGATTTCTACGTCTGAGGAAAGACAAAATCATGCCTGCTGTGCTTTTTCTGTCAAAGTGAGGTGGAACTGGAAAGAACTCTGCAAAAACAGACACCCTTTTGCAGGATGTCACCAAAGGTTTTGTTGTGACCATTCTTCACAGGTTTCCACTGCTCTGGCTTGCTTTGTGACAGGTCTAAGGACAGGCAGCACACTTTTGGGTTCAGATCAAAGCCCAGCTTGAGGCAGAGTCACAGCAGGGAGCTGCCATGGGCAGTGGCACAGCCAAGGCTCTGCAGCTCACTTTTCTCATCCCAGCACCCTGGAGAATCTGCCTGGCTGCTGCCCCTGAGACAGGAGTTACAACAAAGCTGCAAAGGGTTTTCCTGAAGAGATGCTCTATCGAGAAGTGTCTGCCTTCACTCCTCTGCTTCTCTGACAGCAGCAGGAGCACAAGCCTGACTCCTGGAGGCTTTCTTCTCTTCCACTTCACTTTTCTGCTCTTTTTGCCCACTTTTCCCTTTTTGCATCAAGCTCAGACCACCAGGGTACCTTCTCTTCTGCTGTACATCAATATTACTCTGCCTGAACACTGAACACTCCAGACACTCTCAAGTCCAATTCTGTTGTTTCTATTTTAAGGAAAGAGGCTTTTTTTTTTTTTTAAATCCCCACCTGGGCTTTAATTCCAGTCCTTCATAAATTTTGCCTATTGGAAGAAATATTAGCTTTCAGGTTCTGGAATGAGGAAGACTTTGAGGTTTTCCAGAAAAGCTGCTTGCCCTTTTTTGACATTTCCAGCAGTAATTACACTATCTATGGCACATCTTTTCACCATGTGACTCTAGCACACTGTGAATGTGTATATTTTACATTCTAAAAGACACCCAAACCCTTTCTTTCCTGTTTCCTAGGATACAGCCACGCAATCCTTTTCAGTTAAGCAGTGAGCAGTTTAGTTTCCATTATGCCAAAATGATCACCGTAATTCAGAAAGTCGTCCCTGGAAGAATTACATCACTTTCAGAAAACAATGCATTGAAAAGTATAATGTATAATTACCTTTTTCAGAAGGAAAATGCTTTTTTTGTTTCTTTTCCTTCTCTCTTTTGCCAGCTGAGAAGTAGAACTTCCAGAACATTTTCAGCAAAACATGTTGGTCTGTCAAAACTAACACATTTCACTGGGTTCTATCAGCTTTTATGACATTTTTAGGCAAAGAAAGAAGACTTCCAAACCTCCCTGATCTTTTCATGACCACAGTTATTGTGCTGGGTACAAAGCCATCAGGGATGTTTTGGGTTTTTTTTTTAACCCATTTTTTTCCACTGGAAGAACCAGCCTCAGCCTCAAATCACATTCTGCACTTCCACAGAAAAAAGGAAGTCAGAAAGAAAAAATCCCCAACCAAACCCATAGGTTTCAGTCAGAAAACAAATTTTCCAAAACCACTGCAGGCAGGGTGGAAATAAATCAAAGTCTTTTATTTCTTGCTAAAGAAACATTTGTACTCCAATAAACTTTGCCCAGGAACATTGCAATGATTAGGGCAATACATTACAGCAAGTAATAAAAACTGTTTTCTATTGGATTATCATGAAAGGCAGACAGTGCCAAATCTATGATAACCATAATTTTCCAGAAAGGAAGAGTAATAGACACTGTAGAAGAAAAGAACTCATCTCTTTTTTTTCTTTTCTCTTTTTTTTTTTTCCCTGAAGCTTCTCTTTGCCTGGTGGTGTCTCCATGGTCTTGGAGCATCCTCTGCTGTCTCCCAACTCTAAAGCCCACTCATGGCACCAAGACTGTGTCTGCTAATAAAGAACACAGTGCTCCCAAAGTATCTGCTTCCCACTCTACCTATGAAGCCACAAAGCGTATATCAGCCAAGTTTCAGAGTAGCCACAAACCAGCTCTTCTTCATCCTGGAAACAATTCCCTGATCTTCCCAAACAGTCCAGTCCAGTTTTCCATCTCTACAATCCAGCCAAGAAAAGGACTAACAGAATTTCAGGTGAGGATATTGAAAAGCATCTTCTGAACTTATCAAACTTAACTGTTTTCTCTCTGCTTCCTCTTCTTTTATTTTTCCTTCCCCCAGATTTACCCTCCAGTTCAGCACCTTTTGTTTGTTTTTTTTTGCCACTGGCAAAAAGTGCTCATCATGTTCCAGCATGACTTGCCAATCATAAGTACCATCAAAAAAGAAAGATTGTCAGTGCACACTTCCTCACCTGATTAATGTCTGGCCACCTGTTTTTTTGGTTTCCAGGTGAGCTTTCAACCCATGCATTTCTGATGGATCATCATCTCTTGGAAGAGAACAGCATAAACCAGAACTGCCAATATTCCCAAATACAGGAGACATAAAATTGTCAGTGCTCCATTAAAATGAAGGTAATACCTTGTATTTTACAGTGCCCCAGCTTCCTCCCACTTCCAATTCAGGTTTATCAAGTATTCAGGAAAAATATTCTTGCACCAAATTAATAAGTGATATATTTATCATGCAAGTATGAGGAAAAAAAATATGTAATAAGCTTTTAATTATCTTTTCTATGTCAATTCTGAAAGAACTGAAAGTTGCATATTCTTTTTCTCCATTTTTTTTTTTTACATCAATCCTGGTTTTGTATTTCTGTGTTCTTGGTCCAACAAATTGATTTATCTTGACTTTATCTACCCACACTTCACTTCTTGTCATGCTGTCTCCTACCCACAAAAAGCTACTGTGTATATCTACCTTCTCTTCCTTTAGGATCCTTATCAAGCCTGACTTTTACCACAAAAATAATTAGCCTGAAGATAGCTGATTCTTTCAGGAGGAGACATGTCATCCCACACCCTTTATTGTTGCTAATTTCATTTGCATAGTGATCAGGGAATTGCCAAGGCTGCCAGAGAACAGGTTGATATTAAAACATCCTGGCAAATACCAGTCTGGGTAAATTGCTAATTTAGGTGTTCTGGGTGGGGTTTCTGAATGAATAAAAGGGGTGTCCCCAGCTGCTTCTGATGAGCTATTCCCCAGGCTCAAAATGCTTAGAAAAATTCACAAAGTGACAATTATGGCTAAGGGCTCTCAGAGAACCATTTATATGCTCAGAACTGATGACATGTGAAGGGTTAGGATTTAAGATTTTAGAAGCAGAGATAGCTTAAAAGTGACAATTCTTTATAAGGGAGTAATTTCACCCACATTTGGAAACATTCAACAGCTGACTCAAGAAACCTGTTTAAAAAAAAAGGGGGGGGAAAATAGTATTATTAGCATTAGGTCTTTACCTCATCAGTATCTGATTTATTCACTAGACCATGTCATCTTTTCCACATTGTCATTCCCTTTTCTTTCAAGACAATAATTCACCATTAATAATGATTAGACATCCCTCTGGAAAGGTTAGAAACCCAGCCTCACTGGGAATGCAAATGAAATTTCTCCTAAAAAATGGTACTTACTCCATTGGAATGTCAGAGGAGAGGAGAGCAGGCTGTAAACTCAAAGAATTTTTATTTATATTAAATGAAACTACTTATGTGAGCACAGCTTGTTGTGTTCCAGCTAAAAGTGGGAACCTCTCTAGAGCAAAGGAACTAAGTCCATCCTGAGGCTTCATGCATGGATCAAGCCACCATGGGATGCTGAATTTCACTGCAAGAAGAAGAATAGAATGGAAAAAAGAAAAAAAAAATCACATTTTCCCAGCCAACTATTTACTCATTCTGCCATGGTGCAGAGGCCAGGGGCCTCTCAGAACACAGTCCCCCAGCAGCAAAGGTGAGGAGTGATCCACAGGCTGAATGGTCTCTGAGCTGGGCAACACTGACAGGCTGTGTCTGCCAGCAATGCTTTTAGGAATGGTGTTAAAAATCATCAGGAAAAGAAGTGACTTTCTCACTGATTTTCTTTCTCATGCATATAAATCACCATAACTGCAGAATTTAGAACTGTCAATCCAAGATCTTCCTTGTTCAACAAAGCCACAGGAATCAATAGGAGCCCTCACAAAGTAGAGATGCAATCATTTGGTGGGAGAAAATTAAGGAGTGAAAGTAATTTACCCTGGAAACCAGCCAAGTGAAATGTGGGGGATGTGAAAGGGGTTTTAGGCTCTAACCCACTTTTTGAGGCCCTCAGGGGCTGCTTGGAAGACCTTTTAGGACACTGAGCCAGTTTGCTGGTAGCACAGGTGACTATTCTGTCACCATTTTCTCAAATTCTGTCTCCTTCTGAGGATAATTTTTTGTGGATCATTATTCCCAATTGCAATTTTTGTGATATTCTCCTTTCATCTGACATTTGTAAACTTTCTTCTATTCACCAGCTTAAAGCTCTTCCTTGGTAAGCTTGTACCCATTTTGTAAAATTTCAGTGTTATCCATTAATTTAAATAAGCAGTACTTTGCTTTTCTTAACAACTTGATGTTTATTCACATCAAATGAAAAAAAAAATCTGATCCACTTGACTGCTGTTTTGCTTACCTCTCTCCCTGGCCAAAATTCAGGGTAACAAAGATTAGAACTTACCTAAAGTTGGACTGATGATTAAAAGCTTTCAAAAATAAAAGCCTTTCTTAAGACAAATGAAAGACTCTGCTGTGTCTAGCATGCTCTTTTTCATTAAGATCACTTCTGTGTTTTATTTCAGTGGCACAAAGGAAATGGCTTTATATGGAATCTGGCCCTTACAAAAACAAACAAAACAATCCCAAACTAATTAAAATAAATGTCATGAGTTTTCTGCTGCAGTTATTTCAGGTGCTTTGTTTCCATATGCAAACTCAACTACTAATCAGCTGCTCATTAATCTTAACTATCTTTGTATGTCATCTCCATGCATCTTAAACAGATGAATAAACAAGCTAAATTGAAATGCAATGGGTTTAGGTTATCTACTTCTTGGAAAAATTAAATGAAATTAAATTTAGTGCACCAGTTTGCACGTGTGGATATAAATGAGTGTAGAGGACAAGAAGTTCACATGAAAGTGTTGCAGCTAAACTCAGTCAATATCAGCACAAATTTACAAATATAAATTTTGTTACTCAGCTCCAATAAATCTATAATTGTTGGTGTAGCCATGACAGATGTAATCTTCCTCTGAGCAGAAGGATATGAATGTATGAGGATTTCCATTATCTCCTGCAGCTCAACAATTGCTGTTCTATTTACTGCTCCACTCCTGCATCAGCCAAGTCCATCCATAGAAGTGACTTTGCTTCCTGAGGTCTTTTTTTAAGTCCTGAGATCAGACCTGCAGAGGAAGTGAAAATCATGAAGGAAAGTGGAAAATCTGCCTGTCTCTGCTCCCTCTTGTGGTATCAGCTCTTCAGTTCACAAGGGAAAAAAACAAAGTACAACAGAGGAATACAGCAGCAATTTGAGGGTTTCTTTATCTGTATATTTCCCTGATCCTTTGCCTCTCTGATGTCTTAGGGTGGAATTGATTTTTTTTTTCCCTTCTCTAGTTTCCTTTCTATTCACTTGCATGTGCCACAGGGTTAAAAGCTATGCACCTCTGTTTTTTGTGAAATTAGCTGTGAGTCATGGGGGCATGGTAGTCTTGGCAGACAGAGAGTGCATTCAGGACAAAAAGCAAATGCAGCTGTAAAAGACAGCCAGTGGGAGAAAATCAAGGAGAAATTACACTGCTTTACAATGAGGAAAAATAAAGTGCATTTAAAATTAGGAATGTGAATTAGAAAATCCATCTGGGCTCAAATCTCTGCAAGTTTAAGCACAGGTGTTCCTTTTAACAGCAAAACTTCACAAAAGTTTTGTACAGACTCCACAGAAACTGCACCGATGGAAGGCTTGTCACTCCTCCCTTGTGATGTGGGATCCCAGCCTGTCATCCACAGAATCCTGGGATCACAGGATCATTGAGGCTGGAAAAACTCTCTAAGATCGTGGAGTCCAACCATTAACCCAGCACTAAAACATGTTGCTTTGTGCCACATCTCTATGATTTTCAAACACTTCCAGTCATGGTGATCCCACCACTTTCCTGGGCAGCATGTTCCCCCCTTCCAGTGCAGAATTTTTTCCTAATGTCCAAAATAATCCTCTCCTGGCATAACTTGAAGCAGTGTGTGTGAGTACAGAGGAAAGATTTCCTTCCACCACAGCCGTGATGTCCTCACACATTCCCTCTCCACGCCCTGCAGGACAAACTGGCTCTGCACTTTATCCAGATTAAACCAGCAAAGTGGCACTGGTGCCATTGGGGATCCAGAGGAACCAGCCCATCCATTCACAAAGCCAGCAGGGCTCTCATGATCCTCTCGTCCAGCCTCACAATTGATCTTCCACGTGCCTCACACTAGCAACAAACCACCTGGAAACTCCCTTGGAAAGCAAACCCAGACATTCAAATTCAGCTGCAATAGGCTTGAATGGGGATATCAGAAGGGTTTAGACTATATCCAGTTTAGATTGTAACTTTTGATACAGTGCCTTTGGGAAATATATGTAAACCTGTTAATATTTTAAAAGTTAAATAAGATACATTGTATTGCTTGAAAGTACTGAAAGAAAAGACCCCAACCAAACCCAAACTGCCCGTGGCTACTGTGTGTTTTATCAGTTACTTATTCCTTCCATAACATGCAAAAAGAATTGTTGAAAGCAGCTGACACAGCCGACCTCGTGCTAATTAAAAGAGCTTTTAGAAAATATATTGCAGGATGGTGGCTTGGTGAGTAAATTGGTTTGAAGTTGGAAAATAAAAAAAAAATCCAAAAAAACCCAGAAGAATTGAGTAAAAGGAGGGGAAAGAGTTTATCTTCCTAGAGGATAGAAAGAGGAAAAGTCACCATTAATAATCTGATTAGCTCGACCAGTCTGGCACGGGCTGCTCTGACCTGTCCTCTGCAGAAGTGCTGCATCACTGAGGATAAAGGCAGTGCTTTGGTGATTGAATTAAAGAAAATTGCATCACTATTATAGTGGCAAACCACTTAAGGCAAATGATTTTACAGTTTCCTAATGCATTTTATTTTCTCTGACAGGCAGGATCAGATTGCTTTTTCCATGATATATGGCACACAAAAGTGTTTTTAGCTACAGCATTTACACATTTTGGGCAGCTTTTCTCTCTGTCACTTGAGCAGAGATGTTGTCACAGACTCTGATTATCCCAGGCCATATTATGAAGGAAATGGTCTACAGGACAGAAAGTGTTTGAAATGCTTTAGTCCATAAATCCAAGGCAGGAAGCCTGAACTCTTGGATATCAAGGGAAGGATTTTCTAAATAAAATCCTTTAATATTTAGAGCCTCAGATTAATGCTGCTGTCCTGGAGCCAGCAAGCCTCCCACTGTTCACTTCAATGAGAGCAAGCAGCAGCTTTAGGTGTGACTGAAGCTTCTGTTCACTCCAGATTATTTTTTTATCATTACTGCTGGACGAGCAGCAAATCTGCTGAGTGCCAAATGCATGGGCACAGGGAATTCCACAGTGGATACATCCCAATGCTCAGTCCCTGTGCAGAGAAAGGACACAACATGGGGCACAGCCAGCCCCAGGTTTGGTTTCCAAGCTCTCCTTGGAGGCCTGGTGGGGCAGAGTGGCAAGAAAACTGCAGAGCACACGCAGGACACGTCCCCAAGACTGGTTGTGTTGTTTTAATCGGCTAAAAACAAGCTCCAACAAATATCTTATGGATCTTTGTCTTGATTTGCAGGATGTTCCTCACCTGGGAATACAGTGGGGTTTGCCTGACAATTTCTTCTTCTAAAAAAGTACTTATATATTCACTTTTTGCCACTGAGAAAAGTGATTTCTTTATGGATATTTTTTAATGTATTAATTTTAACTTGACAAAAAAAATCGATTTCTCCTTTTTATTCACTTCTCCTTTTATCTTCTGTGTTCTATAAATACTGGTGAAAACCCTAAACTGTTCAAACAAATACACTGTCATTTGAGGAAAAGAGATTTACCATTGTCATAATGTATTATTTGCATTCTAATTTATTTCTAATGGTTATGTATTATTGTAGTAACAGCAATAACAATACTAGAAGACTTTCAGCCAAGCTTAAAACACTCTTGATTACTCAAGTTTAACATTTGCACTTCTGCTTTTCTGGTTTTATGTGTTTAATATGATTTTGTGTCCTTTTTTTCCAGCTAAAGGAGGGGATCCTCAATGATTATGCTGTGATTCTTAGTTAACCAAGAAGAAGAAAAAAACAAACAAACAAACAAACAAACAAACAAAAAAACACCCAAAAAACGAGAGCTGGCAGCCAGAGTGCTGAATGAACTGAATTATTGATGAAGTTTTTGGTTTTTTAAGTGAAGAAATATTAAGGACTTGGGCATCATTATGGCCATTTGGATTTGAGCTTCCATGTTTTGCTGTGCCCAGTTCCACAGATCCAGTGCATGCACAACACCTGAGACTTCATCTCTAGTGTGGTAACTGTGGCCAGGATAAGGGAGAAAAGAGGGACAAGCCACCAAGATGAAGAAATGAAGACCTGAAAAGGCAGTACAACCTTATCTATGCAATAGAGAATTTAACAGAGAAGCATTTATAATTCTTTCCACATGATTTTACACTATTTCCATGTCCAGAACCCTCTTTAAAACTATTTAGGTGTCCTGGAACAACCTGTTCTCCATATCAAAGTCCCTGGGAAATAAAGAGGACAATTCAGGGTCAATCTCAAACCAAGCTAGAGCCACTTGCTAAGTTAAATGGAAATGGCATAAGAAAAAGACAAGAGTTAGAGTAAAAAAAAAAAAGAAGTTGTACAAATTGGCTCCAGACCAATTTAAAAGGAGTCCAGCCTCATGCATCCTTAAACACCTGGAGAATAATGAACAGTTTCACACTGAATTGGAGATGTTACTGCGAGTGCAAATCACAAGCTGGAAGCAAAGTTTCAAAGTTTCCCACAGAGTTTTATGTTAACTTGAATAATACTAAGAAAAAAAGTTGACTGAGCTGCAATAAATTGTCAGGAAGAGTCAGAGCCTTCACCCCAGGTAAAGGATAAGTACAAATTCTCCTCTGTGGCACCTGGTAAGCAATTAGAGACATTCTGGAGGTACTCAAGCAGTGACATTTGCACAGACCTTTGGGATCATGCACCTTTTCTGTTTAGCACAGGGAAACTTTATCTCTAAAAGCTCATTATTTCAGAGCATTCCGAACTATAGGGCAGGACTTTATAGATAAGAGATTTCTTACCTGGCCTGTACTCTGCAAACCAAACTCTCAAAATCTATGTCAGTATTTGGTCTAGCAGTAAATACAGGGAATGCAAGTGGAAAAGATGCTGAAAATAACCAAAGGAACTGTGCTACAGATTGGTTTTTGCTTTATTTCCGGGGAAAAATAAATACTTCATAATAACATTGAAAATGTCCTGAAAATTCCTTGGCATTTGCAGAATTACAATTGACTTTTAAAGTGGTGTTGTTAGAACAGCCTTGCAGGGGGAGATTTTATCTATATTAACATCAAAATAAAATTGTACAATTGCATAATTTTTAAAAATATATGTATATTCTTGAAAAAAAGCACAAAAGAAAAGTGTGAAAGGAAAAGTATAAATAATTCAAGCTCTTTTTTTTCTTTTGGAATATTTCAGTCCATTAAATAGGTCTCTGAATTTCCTTTAGTTACCACAAGTTACTCTTACATGGCCTCAGAATTTTCTTTTATTAAAATTCTGTTTAGATTACAATTTTCTATCAGTAACAGCTCTAGACAAAGCTTTAAAATGCAGGTTTTTTTCAACAGAAAATTTTAAATTTATTTTTAAAACTTTTTTTGTTAAAAATATTTGGAAACTAAGACAAATAATGGTGTTTTGTGAATCATTGCATTTTGTTATGTGGTTCTGCTTTAAGCATGTTCACTGGACAGAATCAATAGTGCTTGACTGTTAGCCTGTTTCAAGTGAATAAAAACACCTTTTACTCAAACAATAGCAAATAGCTCCCCGGTGATAACATTGTTCCTCATCTTCTGCTCAATCCAGAGCTATTTGCCTGAAATGCAAGGTTTTCCTAATATTTAATTACATTTTAACAGAATTCAGCCTTTTTATTCTAATATTTGGAAAATTTACTTTTAGAAGCACAATTTTTAAGTATTATTAATAGACTTATTCTCCATTCTGTAAAACATGAAATGATTATGGCAATGATATGAGTTATCACATTTCTCTGATAGTTTATTTTGAGATGTCTTACTGTAGGAGTTAAGGTTTTTCTGTATTATTTCCCCCTTTCATGTTGGAATTTCTCTGGTGTATTTTGGGTGGCTTTCTGGCACACAAGAAAAAAAATACACTGCAAAAAATGCAAGAAAACCTTTTTGTTGCTCCCGTAAATAACAACAATTAATAATTTCATCCTAATTTTGATTTTTTGAGCTGCCTGTATGCTATTTAGCAAGTTCACTTACTTCCCCTGCACTTTCAGTCTTGGAAAGCTTCGTGAAAGGAATCTTTCACTGGCAAATATAAATTTGAAGATGCAACTTTATAGACTCCATATCAGGGCTCTGTCACTGCATCCTGAATAAAAGACAGTCCCTGCTCCCAGCCCCTGGTAGTGCTCACAAAGGCTGGAGAATCCATTCTCTGGCAGGGTGGGTGACATTAACCTGCTGTGATTAAATCCTGTTTGATGGGATGTTTCACAGTGCCACCCAGCAGTCCCTTCAGTTTAGGCAGGTAAAAAGCAGTAAATCAAGACCAGGGAAATCAAAGGAACAGGGCATTCCCAGGGGCAAATCCCCCCTCCCCAAACAAACAACCAAAAACAATAACAAAACCAATCAAACAAGAAAAAAAAAAACTAAAACAAAACAAAAAACAAGCAAACTAACAAATAAAAACAATCAAAGCAAAAAAATTTAAAAAGCAAGAAAAACCTAAAAGCAACAAAAACCAAAAATAAATAAACAAACAAATAACAAAAACAATCAAAGCAAAAAAATAAAAAAGCAAGAAAAAACTAAAGGCAACAAAAAACAAAAACAAAAACAAAAGCAAAACAAAACAAANAAAAAAACAAAAACAAAAACAAAAACAATCAAACAAGCAAAAAAAAACCAACCAAAAAACCAAATAAACAAATAACAAAAACAATCAAAGCAAAAAAATTAAAGAAGCAAGAAAACCTAAAAGCAACAGAAAAACCCAAAACAAAACAAAACAAAAACAAGCAAAAAAACCAACCAACCAAACAACAACAAAAATCCAGAAAATTTACTTCTTGAAAGGTATTTCTTTCCAGAGCTTGGAGTTTAAGGCTCAGGAGTTAACAGCTTTGAGGACAAAATTTCAACAGGTCAAAATATGCCGAGCGTCACTTAAAGAATCTGTGTTAGAACGAGGGTTTAAACCTGTTTGCCTTCTAAAGCAAAGCTGTCTTCTCCTAAAGAAAATGGTACCACTGAACTTTAAAAAAAAAAAAAAAGCTTAAGCAAAACTTTTCAGGCTTATTTTTTAAATTACCCAATTCCTTCCTCTCTCATCCTCCCACCAAAAGCCTTTTCTCAAATTCTTTGCAGAGGTGATGCCCCTTAATGAACCTCCTTTTCCTCTGGATGTACCTGGCCAGGTGAAGAGCTATTTACTCAGTAATAAATTCCATCTCAAGTCAAGTCTGTGGGCAAACTGCTGTGTTCCTTTGTGCCCTGGGCAGGTAATTCTGTACATTTCTGGGTCATACAGGGGAATGCTGTACAAATTCTGCAGACTGACCCTTGATGCAGGTTTTACTGCAGTTTTCCCTAGCACAGAGGTGCATAATGAAACCCCTGTAAGCACAGTAATCCACAGCCCCAGCTATCACCACAGCCCCATTTATCACCACTGCTGTTGCTTTCAGGCTTCTTTTTTAATACCAGAATTTGATAGCTTCCATATTTCTGAAATGTGTTTAAAACTGAGAAAAAATTCACCTGAAAGAAGAGAGGGGGAAAAAAAGCACACAAAGTTAAAAGAAAATAAAAGAAGGCAGCAAATCTGACAAAGCTGTAAGTGTGCAGTGGTAATTATCCAGTTTTAATATTAGCCTCAATTCTGTAATTCTCTGGAAAGATCCCTAGAAATCCATAGGAAATAGGACTGTACCTGTTCATAGGTTAAAGAACACTGTGATTAGAAATGCAAATGCAGTTTGGATGGAAATCACCATCCCACCTTGCCTGACACTTTCAGTTCTTTCCAAAGACCTATGGAAAGAAGCTTTAGTCAAGGAACTACTCAGCTGGAAACAAGAATGGTTCCTTAACACTTCACTACTCATTACTGCCTGCTGGGATGTTGGTACTGAAGGAGCCTGGATCAGCTGAAGTGCCCTTAGTCTTTGGATATTAGCAGTTTCCTGAATTGTTTCTAGCATCTGCTAGAATTTAAAGTGTTCCCAAACCCATTCTTTATTGCCCTGGTGTGCTGGCTATCTAGAAGCCAAAAAATGCAGCTATTGTGTCTTAAACAAGTACCAGTCATGTTTGATCCTGAGCATTTCCAAAGTGTCAGAGTGCAAAACAGCTGTTTCCCCAGTATCTGCCTTTCTAAAAGAAAAAAAAAAATAGCAGTGATAATGTATCCCTTTCAAAAATAATGAGCCATTTGGGGAATTGATGGTTTCTATATTTAAGTTTTTGAATCAAACCCGTTGTGATTTGCAGAGAGCAGAACATTACACGTTCTGGTAGCTGGATAATAGGATCTGTACACTGGGGACTTTTCCGTCTGTCCCCATGCACAGATGTTCTTGTGGCAGGAACCACAGGGGGGATAAAAATCATCTGTTTCACAGGAACACCAAGAAATTAATGGGCACAAAGACCTCAAAAACAATGCTCCTAGCTCAAGATAATGACCCGTTGACAAAACCGCATTTTGCGAGAAAAAAAGTGATAACTTGTAGTATTTCTGTCCAGGGATTAGAATGTCCTTGGTTCTGTTCCCAGGGCTGACTCTGGCCTTCTGAATGATTGTCAGTCACTTTACAGCTCTATGTCCCAGTTCCCAATTTTACAAATTATCCTAGTTCTTTGTAACACACCCATTGAGATCTGCTGATAAAGTCCTTTTATTCTTGGTAATAATTGCAGAGCTTGCATTATCATCTTGTGCATGCACGAATTTGCACACACCTCACTGAATGACAAGTGTTTATCCAGCACTGGGTGCAGTAGCTTCCCCTGAATGTTCTGCCATGTCTTCCTGTTGATCTGCCTCTGTCATTATCTCACTTTTTTATTCATGAGGACCTAGTTCTGAAAACTGTTATTCCAGTTTATAAGTGTTGCTATTTTGGATAATGGGCATCCTAAATTTTGGCTTTACTTTTAATTTCAGTATTAGGGATTGGGGCATCTGTCACTGGGGAGAGGCTAAGAGAGCTGGGACTGTTTGACCTGGAGGAATTAGGGCTCAGAGGTGTCTTCTCAATGCATGTAATTACCAGTGGTGCTCAGAGATGGGGGGACAGGCACTGGTCATGCTGGTCACTGAGGGGACACTGCTCTGGAAATAGTGACAGCAGGAAGTGTAATGGGAAGGGTGAGATCTTGTGAAATGCAGCCCCTGACACGAGCAGAATAACACAAGTTCTGACTTCCTGGCTCCCACTGCAGCTTTTTAAGTGGCTGAAAAGCGATAAATTGCTTTAGTGATGTGCAGAGAGGATCAGCATGGATCCAGCCCTTTTTATTACACAGAAAGTAATTACAAAATCCCACACCTCTCATTTTCTTAAATCCATTGCCAGTTTTGGTGTGTGCTTGTGTGCAGCTGTGTTGAATCAATATGTGCATTGAGAGTGCAATTCGTTGCACCTCATGGAGCTGAGAACTGAGACATTTCAAGGATATTGGTGTGTGCTTCTAATACACACATTTAGGGTTTTTTTACATCTGTATAATTATGTAATTTTTATCTTCCACACTCTCAACTTAAAATAAGTATTTGGAGCAATATAAACCTTCTGGCCCTTTTTTCTTTCCTAGTTTTTCTTTTAAATGAATGAAATTTTTTGATGGAAATTGAGCTGCATGTACAGAAAGTTAAGCTAAATGCTTGCTGTATATAATTTGATTAGGGCAACACAATTCTACTATTTTTATATAAATTCACCTTAAATGGGAAGAAAAGCCTCTGGATTCTGTAGTAACCTTGAAGAACAAACTAAACCAGTCAGCACCCTGTAGATCTGTCCTCAAAGACAGATTTGCTCCCCTATAATATCCCTGTTTAATTCATTATAGTCAGAAATATGGCACAGACAAATTAAGAGACCTGCACATCCACAAAACCCACATGCAAACCTTCCAAGAATGTTTTATTTCCCTTTCTCTTGTTTTGCCTAAGCCTTTCCTTCCTCACTGCAGGGCTGACTTTTTCAGCCTGTCCTGTCAGGAATAATTGCACAGCTTTAAAGGATTTGCAGAACACTTGCTCAAGATTTGACACCACTATATTAGATCTGATGATAAACATCACACCCAGACCTTACTTCCATATAGCCAAACAAACAAGATCATAAAGACCATTTGCATTCTTCCCACCTGGCTCACTTCCCCTCTTTGAATTATTGCTGTGCTCTGTGTTTGCTTCAGTTTAGGCAGTCAGGCAAGGATTATATGCCTCAGTGCAAGGCATTTGAATTTCTTTATATTTAGCTGGGGTGGGTGTCAATGCTACAAATCAGAGTTGTTCCGTCTGGAGAAAACTGATCCCAGCTCCTAATGGTGGAAGGGAAAGCCTTGCAGGGATGATTATCAGTGTGTCCTCTGATGCTCTTTCTCCTGTTTCTACTGGGAAGTTTTCACATAGGTTATACAGTCAAATACAGTCAAATTCATTTTCTAGGAAGGGGACTGATTCATCCATGTTGGAAGACAAGTTCTCTGCCTCTGTCCATAGCTGGTGGACACACAGGAACAGCAAGGGAAACACTCACAGTCTGAATCATCAGATTTGTTTTAATGTTTTGGATTGATACATGAATACGTCCCAATCTGAGACAAGGGGATGCAGGGAGGGTCTAATGACCATGTCTACCTCTGATTGCCCAGGACAGCACATTCAAGTTGATTCTTTTCTGTCTGAGTTGTGGAAGTGCTCATTAGTCAGAGCTGGAGGCAGTGAGCATGGGATTCAGGAGGATAACCCCAATCAGCCAGGCAGGATTTGTAAGAAAATGCAATAAAGATCTCTTCTATAAACTTTCGTGTCTGGGCAAAACAGGTGAGGCAAACAAGGCAAACCCTTCTGGGGATGTGTCTGGGGAAATTGGGTTTGTTTTGCAGGTGTATCAATTCATTTCTGTGTTACAGCCTGCAAATCAGTTTTAATTTACACCTTTCTGTGTTATACCAGACTGCAAATCATCACTATTTCTAGCAAGTTGGTATCATTTTCAGCTGAGTTGCTCTATCAGGTAAGATCTGATAAGGCCTCCTGGCCTTGTAAAGATGGAGTGCAGGGGAAAGTGATTAAACAAGTATTCAGTGAAGAGGTGTGACTAAGTCTGTAGTTTAAATCATGCCATAACTTGATTCCTGTGTCTGTCTTTGTGGCCTTAGGTCACTGTGTCCCTACTGAATCTTTAAAAACAACAACAAACAAGAGGGAAAGTCTTTTACAAGTGCTATACTGCAAAAAATCTGTAAAAAGGGGAAGAGCCATAAGCATCTGTTTGGAAGCTGGTTTAAAACTTAATCCATTAAATTTACCTTTTATTTCTTTTGCCATAACTATCAAACACACACTGTACTTCTGATAGAAATGCTCTAAACTTCCTTTAAAAAATTTCCAGAGTGCCTATTATTTTATTTTTGCATGAATAGTTATAGCAGCATTAATCCTAAATAACAGGAGATGCTCAAAGCTACCATCTACCAAACTTAACAACCCATGCTAATTGTTACTTTGAAGCCACCTTCTTGACTTTCTGAAAAATGGCACATAAAATGGGCAGGAAATTACTTTTATTGTCTTTCACACAGCTGTAAAACATGCATGTGGATGGAGACCAGCAGTTAGATTAAGTTCTTAAGAGGAGGGCAGTGTCACTCTTTGCTCTTGTGAAGATCTTCCAAACATAACTCAACTTTGATCCATCATTGACAAAGAAAATTGAACATTCATGGGGGAATTTGGATGCCTGGATGTTGCTGCAGTGGCACAACTGTCCTCAAGGTGTGGAATTTTAGGAGCTGCAGTTCCAGTGTGGGCATCACATTGCAGCAGGCACCCATCCCTATGGCAGCCCTTCTTCCTTCTGCACTCAAGGATTAGCATCAGGAATTCAGTGCCAATGCCTTTGCAAAAAGGATAAAATGGATAAATATTTGGCTTATTGGGATCTTAACAGGTTGCTCTTGCTGATTTCTGCCTGGTTTTACCTGCTTTATCTTAAATATAAACAGTGAAATGGATTAAAAGAAAATCAGCCATCCTCATCTCAGTTATATCTAGAAAGCCAGAGGTAGACTCTTCAAAGATTTTCACTTCTTTTCTCTTTTTCTTTTTTTTGGTGAAGTGTTTGCTTTGGGTTTTTTTGTTTTTTTTTAATTGACACCTGTTGTTGGAAAACCTGAGTGTATACATATTTGTGGAAAATGAGCTTCTTGCCATTAAGCTGCAAACATGTATCTTCATTATAAATTTTAATCATTATTTTCTTTTATTTCAAGCTTTTCCAAATAAAACAAGCTAAAAACAACATTTAACTTCAAAACAGCAAATGAACCTGTTCAGTTTTAGATCCAAAAGGCTTTGTGGAGGTACTTACAGTTTGACAAACACTCGTGGAGAATTAAACCCATGACTCGAGGATTTCTGCTTTTAGAAAAATGCAATATTTCATTGCTTTTAGAAAAATGCAATATTTCATTGTGAACTCCTTCTGATAATGGAATTTCTCCATGGACCTCAATCCATAGCTAAAACTTCCCAGATATGGTCACTTACTCTACAACAAACAAATTAAAAACCTTTTTCATGCTTCAATAAAAACTAAGTATGGATTACAGGGTCCATTCCAAAGAAAATGCAAATTGGGATTTAAAACTTCTTATTTATTCTGATTTCCTCCACCAGGAAAACCAATAAGGCAACTCAGCCACATGTCTGTCCTGTCTCACATATTTTATGACAGCATTTCCTCCTTTTCTGTATTTATCACATTCTGCTGACCCATGGCTGTGTGTTTTGGGGAGCTGATACACCCAGCCCCAAGCAGGCAGACAGCTCAGCAGCAGGGTACTTTTCTTTTATCCACAATCCCATGAAGGGCTTCCATTTTCTCCTTCTCCACTTGATTTTTATGCTGTGATTTAAAAAAAATAAAAAATAAAAAATAAAAAAGCATGCAAAAAGTGGCATTTCAAATGCATTTCAGAAGCTGTAGATTAGCAAAATGCCACATTCTCTCAAAACTTAAGGCATTTTCATATGAGGTTTGAAAAATAATGAAGTGGGTTTCCTAATGTTATCTTGCAGTCATTACAACTGCTGCAAATGAATGAAAAGTATCCTTCCTTTAATTTGTGTTTTCATGGGCTGGAAGCTGCCAGAAGAGATCAGGGCCCCTCTCTCTGCACACTGCAACACTGGCACAGAATATGCAATACTTTGTCTTAAGAGATTAGTTCACAGCTTTAACACAAAAAGGCAACTGGTTAAGAGGTCTTGAATCAGAATGTAATCAGCCAGTAAAGGTAAGGAGGGAGAGAAAAGAAGTATCAGTACCTCCACCTTGGATGGGGGTGTAGGAAAAAGGAACTAAATGCCTACAATTTATCCACAAGGTCTCAAGTGGTATTTAGACATCCTGTGGATCAGAGCAGCAGCACAATTAGAAAACAATCCTTTCTTTGACTGCAATGGAAAGCTATAGAAAAAGCCATCTCTTTCTTTCTGGAAAAAATTTCTCTAGAATTGAAGAAAAATAAAGCGGGAAAGATTGGGATAAGATCACTTTGCTCTCTTTTTTTTTTTTTCTTTAATTTCCTTAAATAACCAATGTTAAGTTCTCTTACTTCTTTCAACAGTTATAAAGCAAACATATCTTTTAAAATTTTTTGATCTTTTAGGAAGATGACCACTGGTTTAAAAATGACCTCCTCAAAAGCTAGCTTCATTACAGATACTGATTAATTGAAGTGTAAGAAATTTTTTATAACTTTTAGTCTGATTTTTTTGTCTGACTTCATTTATCTCACAGCCCATACAATCCCAGCTTTGTTTTCTTTTCCCAATGCTTTATGTTTTTCTGAAACAAATAGTTGAGAAATACACTCCCTCTTCACCTGAAGTAATCACAAGATGTAAATCAAAAACTTTGCTGATTTGTTTGTAGTAGTTTTGCTTATTTTGTTACTTTGCTTACTTTGTTGATTTTTACACTCACAGAATTGTTCCATGGTTATAATCTTATGTCATACTTATAATTTCAATATATAAGCTCTAACTTGTGGCTGCTGATTCCTGTTATTTCTCTGTTTGGTACATTTGAGATACTTAAATGAAAAAAGGTAGGGGAAAGCCCTGGCAGAGTTAATTTGCTATTTATTATGATGCTTAATTATGCACCATAATCAAGTCACTTCTTGATCTTAAATTAGAAGTGTTAGAGTTCAACTAATTTACCTTTATGTTTAATTTTTCCTCAGCTACTCTAAGAACTCTCAGTTCTCTAAGAACTCCCAACTGAAGAGCTTTTTTTCCAGTTTGAATAATAGTGATTAGGATAATAATAATAATTAGAATATTAATTATTCTATTTTTTCTAAACTTGCATGGATTTTTCAATTTATCAGAACTATGACAGAAGTCCTGGTTCATGTCTGTGTTAGCAGCAGGAGAAACCAGCTTGTAGTTATTGATTACTTTGGCAATAGAGTGTAGTTCCCAAATGTAACAGCAAAAGAAGCCCTAAATGCATCCTAAACAGAGAATAAAAGCTGCTGGAGTTGTACTGGAAATGATAAAAAGTGATTTTCACAGACAAAGTGGGATGTGCCCCAGGGTCTGTGCCTGATTATGGTTTATTAATTTAGCAATTAATAATGGATATCCATCTTGCTAAATGGCTTGTATATATATCTCCATTATTAACTGTGAATACATTAATAAAGGTGCAATGCCAAGAGCAGAGATGTAGGCAAGCTAAACTTTTCTCTTTATCCTTTTAAATTCACTGCTTTGAAAGTTTTCTTGGCACAGAGACAGATCTTCTTTAGATAAGGAACAGTTTTGTGCCTTTTTAGATCAAAAAGAACAGTTGCGTTTCTCTGGAAACAGGAGAGCCTCTGAAGTGGTTTGGTTCAGAGGTCAGCACAGGGTTTTCAGGAATGCTCTCCACTGGAATAATCCCGTTCTGAGTCAGTAGCAGAGTAACTGGGCAAACCCTGAGTCCTTCTGGAAGAGCAGTTATGGGACATAGAAGCAAAGAGAGCCTTCAAAAGCAAAGAGGAAGGATGAGCCCAGCCCAGGGCTCTGTTTGTAGAAGCACTGAGCAGCAGATGTCTGCAGGATAATTTTTGATCCAGGCAAGTGTTTGGTGATGCTTTCCAACAATATTATTACATCTCTGAAACTACTTACTTCCCAGAGCTGCTCAAATTAAAATGCTTAAAGGCTCTAATTCTTCTATTTGGAGGAGAAGAAATAGTCAGTGGGGAACATGTCAAAAATGGGATTGCACTGAGGTTAGAGTTGTCTTCTAAAGCAGCACCAAAATTCTGCCCTCAGGGCCTGGCAATTCCTGAGACAAGTCTGGAAATTGTTTCATGCCAAGTACAGCAACAGTCCAGGGCAGTAGGGAGGGGAAATGCACCCATCCCAATCCAGAAAGTGACCCTTGGGTGGTGGTAGCAAATATTTATTCATATAGCACGTTCCTGGGGTACTGACTACACCCCACCAAACAGAGAGCAGCCACTGTGCTGGCAGCCAGGGGGGAATGAAAGCTGGAGAAGTGAGCCCACAGGGATCTCATGAGCATCAGAAGGTTCCATTTAAAGGCCTGCTTCTGGAATAGAATGACTTCTTGCAATAGTTCAGACTAGGGATGAGAAAAGATCAGGAGAAAATCTGAAGAGAGGTCAGGAGCGTGCCCCCCAGCAAAGACCAGCAGCACCCTGGTTGTTTGGATCACAGCACAGAATCACTCCAGGAAGGAATTGATGCTTCTCTTCTGTAGGGCATTTATGAGAGCACCACTGGAGTTTTGGGCTGGAAGAGAACAGTTTGGGAGTTCACATTGCAGAGAAAGTCACTGGCATATGGGGCTGAGAGCAGCAAAGGGCAACTGAGCTCCTTGGTGAGGCTGCCTTGATGTGCAGGTATCCAAAGATCCTGGACATGGAGCTGCTAGGCCAGTGCAGACTGGCTTTGGAAGACAATTAGCAGTGTGCCAGGGCTTGGAATTGATGCCATGTGGCTGACAACATTTGCACACAGATAGGGAGATTCTACCCAGAAATGTGGAGGAACTGCTTCAGTGAATCCCAGAGTGGTTTGAGATGGAAGGGACCTTAAAGTTCATCCAGTTCCAGCCCACAGAGGAGAATACACAGGTGATGGCTCAAGGATCATTATCCAACACTGCATTTTAACAGCAGCCCTTTGAAGGAAAATGCTTTCACCTCACTGCAGTATTTGAAATATTCTTTGCTTCATTCCAAGACTTCATGCCAGAGTCCAATTGCTGTTTATGGAGATGATTCCATGGATCCCTTCTAACCCTCATCATCAAGCTTTGATAATGCTGCACACATTCAACACGCATTTCCTTATCCTACCATTCATTGTCACTGAATGCTCCTGGTTAAATGCAAAGGTTTTTTAAGGGCTGGACTAGCAGCTTTGTGTGCAACAATATTGCTTAATGATTTACCTCCCTCAGGAAGTCAAAGCATTAATATGTTCAAAGTCATAATTTTTCTTTTTTGACAATATTTTTGAAGTGTTTCCTGATATATTTCATGATTTGCAACTGCTTAGGTGGATTTCACTTATGTTTTTTGAAGGCAAAAAAGCACTACATGAAACTCAGTAGCAAAGTTTAAGTGATTTAATTACCTAGACATTGCCCTGCACGAAAATATCAACAAGAAAATGCAAGAGTGAAGTGTCATCAGCCCCTGAGACAGCAAGAGGCCA
This sequence comes from Rhabdornis inornatus, assembly GCA_013397075.1. NCBI lineage: Eukaryota > Metazoa > Chordata > Aves > Passeriformes > Rhabdornithidae > Rhabdornis > Rhabdornis inornatus. Next base: position 319,988 of record VWZS01004203.1, read on the forward strand.
CAAATTATCCTTGTTGTCCTTTGAATAAATTATATGACATTTTTCATGGATCATTAACTTTCCTATAAACTAAAAAGAGGGTTTTATAAAGGGATTTGGGTTCTACAAATCTAGAAGGCTGATTGTGAAAAAAGGGTGACAGATGTTATAAAAACAGTAGGAAAATGTGATCAATGTGTCAAAGCCAAACCACGAAGGGCATGAAGTGCTTTTTTGGCTGTCACACCCTTTCAATATGTGATGGCAAGTGCTTGGATTTTTTGCTGGTGTTGATAAAGATCCCCCTCACAAAAATAAAACCGCTGTTAAAAAATATGAAAGTTCTCTCTTTGAACTGGAAATATTCAACACTTTCAGTTTTAATGAAGAACCTTTTTACAAGTATGTATTTTTTTTCTAAAAGAAAAAGAGATTAATCCTAATAAAATTGAATACCCCTCACAGCCAACCTAAAATAAAGATAACTGAGAGCTGCCACAGTGAGATTACTGTTGCATCAGCCTCCAACATATTTGTGCAGGAGTGAAGTGTTGATGGGAACCACTCTGAGACCAAACAAACTCACACTTCACACTTGAGAAGTTTTGTGAATCCTGCCAATCTCCGTGGGCTGGGACTCAGTGGATGCACAAACCAAGAGCAGATTTCAGCTGATGGCTGTGATAAAATGCTCATTGGAAGGGTGTGCAAAACAGGCAATTCCCTGCAGAAACTGCTAATCCCTCTGGAAGGAATGCCACTCTTTTAGCATTAGGCCTCATACATTGATAATGAAGAGGAGAAACAATTAAATGGGAAAAGCGGGCTATTAAAATAACACTTAATTGTGACAAGTTGATAAAGTGTCCCACCAGCTGATCAATACAGCTTCTGGGAGTCTAACAGCCTTATCAATTTTACTGATGTCTGCATATCTGCCAGTCTGAAGTTCCTGGGCAACATTTACCAAGGGAGAACCTTTGATATTGCAAATGAGCTGGGACGGAGGAGAACCCAGCGGACAAAAATACCAAATCCTTGATATTTTTGAAAACCATTCTGAAAACTCTGGTTCTTCCCCCAGAGGGTGGCTGGGCACTGAACAGGCTCCCCAGGGCAGTGGTCACAGCCCCAGCCTGACAGAGCTCCAGCAGTGTTTGGACAATGCTCTCGGCACAGGGTGGAGGGTGGGGGTTTGGGGTTGTCTTGTGCAGGGTCAAGGCTTGGACTCGATCCTTGTGGGTCCCTTCCAACTCAGAACATTCTGTGACACTTCTGCTCCTGATAAGGTTTCATCCTCCTTTCTTTGTTTCTTATGAAAAAAAAATCAAGATCAAAGCTGAGTGGGAGATTTGATGTGTAATTTACTCTTTTAAAAATAATGTGTACTATTAAGTAAGCAAAACAACTACAAACAAAGCTGTGTGTTGGCCACATTATCAGAAGAAAACTAAGAATCTGGAGATAAACAATGAAAAACTTGTGCTGGTGCTCAGTTTCCTTCAACACCACCTGTATCCACGACAAATCATCTTCCATTCCTACCTCTTGTTTCCACATTATCAAAGGCACCAGAGGTGTCGTTTGGTAAAACTGCAAAGTATTTATTAAAGCTACATTTAGTTGTGTTGTTAGATTTGGATCTTCATCAGCTATTCACAGTCAGTCTGGCTACAGCAATGGACTAAAGTTTAATGGTAAAATTGTTGTTTGGTGTAGGTGAGCAGCAGATACAGTTAATAAAAATGTGATTGATGCAGGATCCATTTAAGCCAGTAAAAAACTCAAGTGGACATTACCTGAGAATTCATATTTGTTTGCCTGTGAGATGTTAGAGCAGGACAGGCATAATAAACAGACTTTTGTCCTTTAGTCTTATTTTACCAAAGCTGTTTGAAAAACAAAGCAGCAGCTACCTCAGTGTATTTGTGGTAATTATTTGCAGATTCTTTTGGAAAAGCATGGAATGATTATGAAACTTGTTGGGCCATATTTAATTACCCTGCAAGTGGCAGACACCCAGCTTTAGCATTTACTTTATGTGGTATTTGATAGTTCTGTGATGAGACAACAAAAATCAACTCCTTCATGCATTCTGAAAATTTTTCATAAGAAATCTTAAATTTACTTCAAGATCAGTTTCCCATTTTCACAATTTTCCAACAATGTTTTCTGCTGTGTCTCTAAATGCACAAAATGTTCAGCTTGAGGTAGAGTTGAGAGAAGGAAATAATCTGAGTCTGGTCCAAGAATGGCATAAGTCATTCTTCAGTTTTCATTAAAAGTGGTATTAATGAAGGCAAAATTATTTTCATTTAACAACCCCTCCAAACTATGATTTTATTTTATGTTGATCACAGCTGTAGTTTTTCTTACCCTGACATCTGAGTAACGTTTCTGTGAGTTGAGGTTTGCTCCCCTCTCTGTTCCATGGGTATTATAAATTTTTGTCCTGTGGGAACTAACAGTATGAGCATTCATCACACTGGGAATATTTTCCTTGCTCCTCAATAGGGAAATTTTCTCACATTGCCTAAGTTAATTAAGGTAAATCAGGGACTAAAAAAGTTATTTCTAACCTGTGCTTAGATTGACCTTTGCCTCTGTCCCAGAGCAGAAAAGAGGCTGATGTGCTCAAAACACCTTTTTTTTACAGTTTTACAAAAAACATTATTTTCCTTACGCATTCTACATATCTACACATTCTTGGGTTTAATTTAATTCAATGCAAGGCTCATTGGAAAAAATGGTGACAGAAAAAATACTGTGGATATAGTCAAAAATGTTAAAGAATACAGCAGTTAATCAAAAGTTGTTTGTGGATTAAAGTGGGGTATGCCTTGCTAAGGACTGATAAGTGAAGTTGTCATTACTTTTGCTTGTGCAAGGATTTCCAGAAGGAATTTGATACAATTGTCTTAACAGCGTGAAGCCAAAAAAAAGTCTGTTAATTTATTTCAGTGTACAGCTCTAATATACCCCTTGATTGATTTTTGCACTCACCAAACAGAATAGGAATAGAGATTATGAGACACTGTGAAAATGGGAGAAATCTTGGTGATGCTTGAAGTGGAAGGAGGAAAATAGATTTCTATAACCCACAAGAGAACTTGTTTTCATGGTCATCACTAAAATTACTTTCTTAAATCAGTGTTTTTTCAGGAGGAATTACGAAATAATTTAATAAAAGGGAGAAGTCTGAGAGGAAAACAGTTTCCTAGGAATTAAAATACCCAGATTTGCTACAACTTTGTAGTCTTGGCATATAACCTTGGCCAAATGAATGCCAGGAGTGATCTAAGAGAGCCCTGCTGTGGTCCCATTTCCTGCCCTTTTCCCATTCCCTCCTTTTGACTTCATTCTCTTTCAACTTCCTCTGCAGCAGCTCTGGTACTCATCTGACCTTCAGTGAGCCTTTTCTGTCCACTTGCTGGGCAGAAAACTAGGCCACCAAGGAAAAAAAAAGGAGAAAAAGAGAAAAAAGAAAAGGAAAAAATTAGGGGGAAAAAAAAAACTGCAACCCAAAACAAACTCAGAAATAGTTCTCTGCTGGTTTAGTATATTCACATTCTGCAGCTTTTAGAAGCTCAAGTCTTTGGTATCCTGATACAAAGCCTACAGCATAGAGGTAAGCCACAGTGTAGGGTCTGGAAGATATTCTGCAATACATATTCATATTTTTACCCCTTGAGCATTATGATACCTGGTTTTTCTCATATGTCTTTTGGAGTCACCATAAAATTCTCAGCACACATTTGGAGAGCATGCAAATGGAAACACATGCAAGGTAAAAAGAAAAGTGGACAAAATGAAGGAAAGGAATGAAAATGAGGGAGGAAAAGTGCACTTGAAGACAAATACAGGGAGGGAAATGGAAATTATTTCTGAACATTCATTTTGTTTGGAAATATCAGAAAAGACATATGACATCTGTGAGCTTTTGGCCTTTAAGCTTGGAAAGATGCCAGGGTTCACCTGGGGAGCAGCCTGAACAAATGTCATTTGCAGCTGGCAGAGGTGAAAGAAGGAAAAACAAATGTGCTTGAGTCTATAAAGGAACTTTCTCACCCAGCTCCTGGTACCTGCACTAAGATGTTAGAAATGGATGGGATTTTAAAGGGAAGGCAAGGACTGATTTGAAGCATTCAAAGTGAAATACAAATAGAGAAAAACAGATATTTGGTAGTAGTCTGGCAGTTCATTCCATCAGTGGTTATGTACTCTGTTATTTCCCTAGATATATGCAGAAAATAAATCACAGCCTGGTGTTGGGAAGAAAAGGTTTTTCCTTAACTGGCTGGTTAAACGTCTACATTACCAAACAATGAAAACCCGTGTGACAATACCTATTTTTCATGATGCCACACTGACAAGCACTACATATAAATCCCATTTTCTGACTGTGAAATCCATTCTTCTTTTCCTCTGGATTGACCTTTCTAGTTCCCTGATCTCCCTCCTTCCCAACACACTAGGTTTTCAGGGTAATGTACTTTTTAGGTGAGTGATTAAGTTGAACCTGTTTTCTACAGGATCTGTGGGTTCACATTTCCTCAAACAACTGATTCAGGAAATATCGAATTTTATTCTTTGCCATCTTACATCTTCTTCCCTTTGAACAGAGAAATGTGTATATAATTAATTTCATGGATTTAAAATATCACCTGCATTCAGTGCCTTGCTTTTCCTTTACCACTCCTTTTTGTGTCCTCTACCAAAGCTGGGTGTTAGGGCTGCTGACACAACCTGTTTCTTTGGCCAAATGACTCTTTCAAGTTTCCTCACTGATTATGAGTAAAGTTGCAGTATATACTCACTTTCATCAACTTTGTCTTGTCTTTTCACATCAAATTCCATATATAAATGTATGCAATGAACTCTAGATGTTGGCTCCATAGTTTTCTTATTTCCTTCCTATCTTTATCAGCTTAGGTGGGATTTTTGCCTGGATTTTTTTTGGTAGGGGGATTTCCTCGGAGGATTCACCTGACTGAAGGGCTTGTAGCACTTTCCCTCCTAACCTGTCAGTCTGGCAATTAGTTTTGAGCTTTGGGAATGGCCTTTATTTCAAATTCCTGGTGCACAAAAGTCTCTCAGGGATGTCAGAGCTTATTTACAAGGACAAAACAAGTAGCACTATCTAGATAGATAAACAAACTCTTTCTTTTTGGTCTGCTAGGAACTCAAATCAGTACTTTCAAAAATTATCCCCCAAAGGTAAAATAGAGTTTTATTGCCAGTTGTGAAGGGGACTGTATCAATTCTCTGCAGTTAACCACTTGCTCCAGACCACCTGGAGGTTTTTTGGTGAACATTTTGCAAGGGTTCTTTGGCAAAACATTTCTCTTTGTTTGGTTTTCAGGGCACTCAGCTGTGCCCCTGTGCCACAGGAGCTACCAGCAAGGAAATATCAAGTCACACACCAGTACCCCCTGGGCATTAAAGCATTTCTGACAATTTCTCTTCTGGAGTCCTGAGTCTATGTGGTTACCTCAAAATTTTAGTTGCCAAAGACATGGATTTAATTACCATTTAATTAGTGCTCTTAGGAAATGCCTGATAAGGAGAGGTGAAAGGGGCCAGAGATTATACCTGATATGTAGTAAGAGCAAAACTTCCTCCTCCTGGGAGGAGAGGAATGAGCAGATGGGCCATGTATCTAGGAAAGGAGAGAAAATCCTAGCCTGTTTTATTGACAAATCCAGAAACAAAAAGTCTGGAAAAGAAACAAAAATTCTGCAGCCATGGCTTTCTTTCCTCCTTCCAATTTTAATTTTCCCAGACAGAAATCCCTATGGCAGTGCTGCCCATGATGCCATGAACAGCACAGAGGTTGGTCTGTGCAATTTTCAGCCTTGCTTTCAAAGCTGTAACCCATGTCTGAGCTGAACCCTGACAGAGCTTCCCAAGCACATTTCTAATAAAATCACTAACAGACCAGTCAGAAATCTGTGATAAGGTGGGAGGCCCTGTACTTCTCTTCCCCCCACGGATGCTTTTTGTAAGCCCACGTCAGGTATTTTGACTGAAAAATCAGTTCTCTATAAATGAAATAAAGGACTGTATTAAGTCAAGTAGCTCCCCTGATGCTACTTGCTTCATTAACACTCTTCCCTGGTCTCCAGTGGATGTTCAAGTTCTCCTTGGGGAAAATAAACACCTCTCCAATCTGTTTTTTGCCTCTCATTTTTTTCATTTATTTACTGATTTCTGGTGAGCCTAAAATGTGCTATCAAGCTTCATGTTGCATTTAATTTCTTTCCAAGGTGCTTTTCTCTGTTGGATGCCCTGCAACACTGTCAGGGTTTTGTTTTGAGATTAGTACTTTCTTAGCTGTACTGATTCCTTCTGGGATAAAATAAACTGTACCACGAGCCTTTTTAGAAATGATTAGTGAAGCATCTGTTGTGTTAGTCAGCCTCTACCTGCCCCCTCTGCAAGAGCTGGCACTCAGGGGTTTTTTCCTGTTTTTGATTGGCCTTTTTAAGGGAGAGGTTTCTTTTTCAGTTTTGTTGGCAGCCTGAGGTAGGCAAGGGCCACAGGCAGGTTGGAGACTGGTTCTGTGAAAAGCTCAGCAAAGAGATGAAGAATGATAGCAGCTCTAACCATGAACCCACAGGTAAAAATTANGCATCTGATAAAATCCAGCAAAAGTGCTGAGCTATTTTAGCAAAGCCTGGGTGTGTAACCACAGCTCCTGTCCTGCACTGTGGGTTTCAGATGACAATTTTCTTTGGGCATTATGGCAGGGTGATTTTAGAGGATGTGGAAGAGTCCTCTACAGAGAAGGTTTAAATGTGAAAGTTTGGCATTCTGGCCTTAAGAGGCACATACAAATCAAATTCCAGTTAGAGTCAAAGGCAATGTGATCAAGTGGAGAAGTGGATAGCATTCTGCTTGACTCAAAATTTTAAAAATGTACTAGAAATAGGATTAGGGATGAGTCACTGTACGTGTTCTTCACAGTAATTACAAAATAGCCCAGCTAAACCCTGTTATTCCCATTGTGCTTCCCTATTCTTTATAGCATCCATTATTCTGGCATTGTAGGTGGATGATTTTCACAACTGAGTTGCTAAATGTACATCAGAATGGCGTTACAAACTTCATTTGCAATTTCTTTCATTGGTCTCTTTGTGTTTAATAAATGTTTAGAGAGCAAAACCCGTCTGTGGTAGCAAACCTGTGGGACTCACTGCAAATGTAAATAGTTTTCAATGCTTGTGAATGCACATTTCCACATCATGCATCTATTTCCATAGGTGGAAGTGGTCGAGCTATGCAGTGTTTTGCCTGTTTTCTGAATTGGGGGAGCACCAGAGCTCTGCTTTCCATGTGCTACAGGAACACAGAGGATATGACATTTTAATATCCACAGTCAAGGTTAGCTCAGTTGGTTATAGCCCTGCTGGTGGCCCAGACTGGGGTTCAGTTGCCTAAAGCTGGATTTCTAATGCTCTCTGAGCTGCCCTCAGGACCTACAGAAGAAAGATGACCTCAAGGTCACTTAAAAGTTTGAAAGGATGCCCAAAGCATAAAAAAGGGGCAGTGGGTTTGGGTAACTAAAAGATGCACTAAGGCACTCAATGGAAATCTAGTAAATGTTGGCAGATGGGATTAAGAGAGTCTGATGAATTGATGAAATTCAGTTCTTTTCTGATCCATTGTTGAAATTCAGTTCTTTTCTTTAGAGGAGCCTGAATAATCTTCTGGCTGCATTGATTACAGTTTGTAGAACCTCATCCCCATGAGACAGAACATACAGGAGACCTGTACTCTCCTGGAAAGTAGAGCGAATATTTGGGGGAATACAAAGTGTCAGCAGACACCATTAATTGGTACAGTTGGGAAAATAAACTTGGGCATCCTTGGTTTGCTTAAAAAAAGTCTTCACTGCAACTTCAATTAGCACTTCAACACTCCTGAAAACTGGTGAACATGAAGTGTCCTGATTTTTTCATTATAGAATCAACAATACCTACTTTCAGATCATTCCTTTCATCAAGGACTTCAAAGTCCTTAATGAAAACATATTTTGTTTGTTTACATTGCATAATGGATCAGAGCACAGTAATGCCTGAGTTGACTGATATGCAGGCACAAAATTCAACTTCTTGTTTTGGCCTTAGTAGCCCAAATATATCACATCTGGTTCCAGGTTAGCCTTAGTCAAAGGCTGTCTCTCCCCACATTTGGAAGAAAAAGATGAGGAGATGGCAAAATGCTGCAAATACAAAAAAAAAAAAAAAGATGTAGCTAAATAGTTAATGAAAGATTATACATTTATTTAGAGTGGAGAATAGCAGAGAAGCAAACAGAAAGAATCCAGATATCTGTATCATTTTGACTTGCTTGCTACCATTTCACAGCAAGGTTTTCCCTTAAGAACATTTATTCAAGATAGTTCATGATTAATTCATATACACTGGTTGCAGACAGCATATGTCTGGAGGCAGATCCCATATTGCTTTTAATTAATATAATTTTTTTTTCTCAAGTCTTTTAGTTAGTTTAGTTGAATTCAGCTCACTGGTTGAAGATATATAAATATAGTTGTGCAGAGACAATCAGCTGGGATGTCCCTCATGAAGATATAAAACACAATGGAGACTTTGTTGGGAGTCAGTTTCTCAGGTCTAACCACATTCCCTGGAATATCTGGTGTATCCACAAGGGCCTCAACCACCAGCAATATTTTACCTACACATATTACAAAAGTAATTTTGCATCCTTTGGTTCCCATGTTTTCAAATCCTCTCTGTATTGGGAAACTCAATCCCATCACTCCAATTCTGTAGCTACAAAAACAAAGGTGAAAAAGAGCCAGGTCTTTTGCCTGTGATTGTTCCTTGGCCACTGCCAGGTTCCTCAATGTCTCCTCTCCTAAAAGAATGCAGACCTGGGGTGCAGTGTCTGTGCCTGTGGTGGGGTGAAAAAAGCATGCCATAAATGAAAATGCACTTTTCTTTTTCAACTTATCCAAAACTTGAGTCTATTTGGGTTCAAAGAACACAACCCTCTATTTACAGTTTGGGCTGATGCAGCTGAAATGTCACATTCACTACTGGGAACAACAGCACTCCTTACAGGAGTGTAAACACCCAGTTATGCTTCTGACTTGGAAATTAGACCTCAGCACCCTGCTGGAATAATTTTAAGTGACTCAGGCCTCCAAAAAACCTCTGTACAAAATATTGCTCTGCTAAAGAAATTTCTCTTTCAATCTTGCTCACTCATATCCCTAAACCAATAGGAAATGAAAACTGATTATTTTCCCTTTGAATCACATATGCTCTGCTCATTTTCTGCAATAATATAATTCAGAATAAAATAAGGGGAGGGATATAAATTTTCATTGACCATATTAAATTGAACAATGTACATACTTCTGTGGTGTTAGTTTTCATTACAAAGGAAATTGTACTGCAGAAGATGGTTATTTGAAGCTCTATAGATTTTTCTGCCCCATAAGCTGCAAAGAATATGTTTGAATGTGTTCATCCTTTCTTTATATGTTTATATGCTTTTATATATATATATTTTTAATGTATGTACATGTGCAAACATAGACACACAAATAAATGTGCTGCATTTATGACAAAAACAGACTCCTGATATTTCACTAGCTGGGAAGATGTACATGTTTAGTTTTTGTGTATTTCCCCCCATGTTTTTAATTTTTACGATTTCTCACTATATTCTAGTCAGATCCTTGGGTGTGGGGAGAGGCGGAAAAAAGAGGAAGGAAAACAATAAATGAAAATATACACTGAGCATCCTAATTAAGATTTATTTAATCCAGCTACAAAACAGTATTTAGCATCCTGATGGGAGCAGATTTGATGTGATTTCCCATTTTTAAATAAGAAAAGTGGCACTGTATTAGACCTGAATCATTGCTGCAGTGCTGGGATATTTGGGATTTCAGAGCATGCAGCTTCTTCAGGGGTGGTTTTGCTCCAAAGCCACAGCAAAGAGCCCAGCAAAGCCTGGCTGTGCTGCAGAGCTCCCTGTGCCAGCCCCAGGGGAAGGACCTGCAGCAGGCAGAGATGGGCTACCAAAGGCAGCTTTCACCTGCTGGGTGGATCTTTTGTACAGCATGACCCTGGGGGTATCATGGCAGGCAATAAAATGTCAAATGGGACCTGCTGCTCTGGGTCAGATCTTTGAAAAATCCAGCCCACAGAAATAAGAGGCAGATGGAACATCTCACCTGTTATAAGTCAGAGACCTTTTACCACCAGTAGATGTTTGGGATTCAGTTTCTTACTAATCATACTTAGCATTCCCTAGGGAATACTGGGAAGAAATTGGGAAGAAATGGATATTGGGAAGAATATCCTAATATTTATTTAGCTATTGGGAAGTAATTCTTTCCTGTGAGGGTGGTGAGCACTGGCAGAGGTTGCCCAGAGAAGCTGTGGCTGCCCAGTCCCTGAGTTCCAGGCCAGGTTGGGTGGGGCTCTGAGGAACCTGGTCTAGTGGAAACTGTCCCTGTCCATGGCAGTGGGTTGGGAACAAAGGATCTTTATTTTGCCTTCCAACCTAGACCATTCAATTTCACTTTTACAACATCATATTAAATCCATCCTTGCTAATACCTTTGACAGTGACTCTTTAGGTGATCCAAATCAACCACTCACAACACCACTAAGCACTTTTTTAAAAAAAACCTGCACCAAGAAATCCCCTAAGCTCCCTGTATAGGTCAAGCAACAATCCATACAAACACAGGGAGGAAAACATGTTCTGCAAGTTCATAATCTCAAGCCAATCTCAATCAATAACTTCTGAAGCCTTTCAATATTACATTACCAGACTGAGTGTTTTCCAAGGAAAGAATACATGTGACCAGGCAGCCTTGATGCAGAGGTATATTAACTGGGAGGTTTAATATGTTTTTGACAAAGCTCAGCAGAAAAAATTCCACCAGCATCAAAGAATAAAATGAGAAACATAATGATGCTGTTTAAAATGCCAAAGAGCTCTAGGTTAAAAATATGAACATAGGGCCTGATTCAAAGTCATGAATTTAATAGAAAGAGTCATGATGAATGCAGTGAAACTGGAACAAGGCCCCAGAAGAGCAAAGCTCCACCATGTATTAAGCTACAGGCCAGCCCTCTGCACATTTCCAGCACATGAACCAATTTCCACCAAGGCTGCCTGGGTCAGTGCCAGGCTGCACATTGCCCTGAGAGCAGGACAAGTCACTTGGTGCATCTGTCTCTCTTTGACCTTTGGGACAAAAAAACATCTGGAGGGCTTTGGGGCTCCACAGAGCCCAAGGGTTTTGGGCTGGAAAGGGTTTTGTGAGACTCAGTGAGGCAGAGTCTGTGAGTGGTGTGGGTTGGTTGTGTCCTGCAGGCACCAGGGCATGGGAAGAGCATCCTGCACAGAGGGCCCAGGCTGTGCCAAGCTGTCTCACAGGATGCCACAAGGTCCTTTTATGCTAGCTCAGTGTGTTCCCAGTTCAGGCCCAGTCACATCTGCTGAAATGTGAATCAAGTCCACTACCAAACCCAGTGAAAAACTAGGAAATCCCTTGTTCTGAAACTTGCCATTAAACAGGGATGCAATTAAAAAGTGAAATATTGAACTGTTTCATTAATAGGAATTGAACTGTTTAATTGATAGGGAACAACTTATAGCTGATAACTTATCCACAGAGTTATCACATTTTTGTGAATGACATGTAAAATATTTAGAAATTGTTTTAGTTTTTCAGACCACAGTCCTTAAAATATCCTCCCAATTCTGTTAATAGAGTATGTGGGCTTATTAGAATAATGTAACCAGCAGGAACAGAAAGTAGCTTTGTGATCATATAATGGCTATTTCAAAAATGTATGTACTAACTGCCACACTCTCTACTTCCCTCCACCTCCTCCTCCAAGCAAAAAAAAAAAAAAAACAAAACAAAACAAAAAACCCCCAAATTTGAATAAAAGGATTATATTTCCCTAACTACTACTAATTTCAGTGAATTTGGCCTTCAGCTGCTGCTTTTCCAGTCAGTGAGCTTTCATGGGCCTGAGTTTGTTCAGCCATTAATTGTCCAGCTTTGTCCAGCTTTTTCCAGCTGTCATTTACCCAATGTATGCTTGATCCCAGCTCTGGCTGGTGGCACTCACTCAGTGTCACTCAGCAGAGCTGCTCCCTTTCCACATCCTCTGAAAACCCAACTCTGTGCATCAGATTCCATCACCAGTCACTAAAGATTCCCATCTGGTTATGAGGCATGTGCTGAATTTTACCTGTTTGTTTTACTGTTTTACCTGTCTACAAATTTTTGCTGCTTTTTACTTCTTCCAGGACTTTTAGGGGCACAGACCATCCTATTTCTGCCTGAAGAAAATACTAGATATTTATTTTATTTTTGACCTCCTCTCCTTCCCCCAAAATTGTAACAAACAATATCTGTCATGAGCTGAAGGATTACCCAACACCTTTCCAAGGTGTGTGGAAACCAGGACCATGATTTCACAACACAGGATTCCATAACAGACAAGGACACAGAGGATTCTATCCTCTGAATGTCTCTATTTCAGTATAGATTACTGCAAATTTGTAGCTCAGAGAGGGATCTAACCATCCCAGAAGCAAACCAAACCCAACTATAGGTTCAGAAGGAAATGAATCAGTGGACAGATTCCCTCCAAAGAGAATCTATGGCACAGTCTGGAGTCACACAGGTGATGACCAAGATCTTAAAGAAAGTTCATGTGGAGAATGCAACCTGCTTAGGTACAGAGTACATACAGCACGAGGAGTCCTCACAGAGAGAAATTTCATTTTGGATAAAAATTGACACCTTTTTATACGAAAGAGGCATCAGAGGGTGCAGGACACCATTATTTCAAGCAACCAATATGTTCTATAATTTCATATTTCACCTGTAACAGCCAACAGGTGACGCTTCCTTTTCTTTCAGACCCACTCGATTTTCTCAATTTCCACTTTTTCAGACAATAAGTTGTCACTACAATTTCTTGGGTTTGTGTTTATTGGCCATACTCCAAAGATGTCCAGCTTCCACATAGCCGAGCTGTACTTCAAAGAGGCCCAGCAGCACTTTCCAAGGATGCTTCTGGTTTCCAAGCTGGGTTTCCAGACTCTCACCTCTAGGCTGCCAGGCCTTTCTCTGTTCAGGAATTGTCCCTTCTAAGCAGGCTGCTCACATCAACATCCTGTGTTCGTATTTCACTGTTGCAGTGACTGAATTCTTTATCATAAGAGTTGACCATACAAGAAAAAAAAAAAAATTAAAAAAAGGAAAAATATTGATCTGGTTTTTTAATCTCTCTTACTTTCCAGGGTTTTGAAAAATGTTTTTGGTAATTACAACATTTTTGTACTGCCTGAAATGCCCCATGAGAAACAAACCCACTCAGGATGGCCTTTATCCTCTAAGGATTTACCAGTCTCAAACATGTTTTTTGTGAGTGATAGGAGCTAAAGATAGAGAAAAGAGAGTGGCAGGAGAAATGCCAGTACCACAGGGAAGAGAGGACATGAGGATCCCCTTTGTGCTGCTCTACATAAACCTCACAAAACATAGCACATTTTAGGATTTCTGGGTACACTGAGGTGTGTATTGCTTAAAGTCTGCTTGCTCTGCTGTTTGAGGATTCCCTGAAGGCTGTCCCACACTCACCCAGATCCAGAGTGTGCAGCAGCACACCCTTCCTTATGCAAATCATTTATGAGAGTCTGTACCAAAGGCCTCTGTCTCAGTATAAATTTGGTGTCTGCCAAGCTCATTTGTACCATGCATGGCAAAACCCCCTGGGAATCAGATATGGATTTTCTTTTCACTTCTGGCAAATGGAATTCAAAAAGATGGGAGCAATAAATCTGGGGCTTTCTGTTAATTGATTCAATGTTTTCATTATCTGTGGGCTTTCTTTCCACACCTGACAATGGAGAACATGGGGAGTTCTGCAGTTGGGAACCAGGCAAGGAGAACATGGATTTCATGGCCATGTAACATCAGTTTGCAAAGCAAGGATAAAATGGAATTCCAAGAAATGGAATTTCCAAGCAGGTGTTGGAAGCACATTTTAAAGGCTGAATAGTTTGTGATTAATAGCAATCCAATCTAACCCTATTAACATCATAATTCAGGATTGTTAAGAATAGAGTATCTTGTTAGGAAGATGTTTTTCTCAGATGCTTTGTGTAAATTTGCAGATAATCAATTTAACAGCTGTCTTCAGGAACTTAAAGTACTTAAATAATTTTAAGAACTAGAAATAAAAACGCTAATGACAGAGATATTTGTTTTATTATCCTTAAGTAAAGATGTACTTATGTAATGCAACTTTATAGCTCATTAGCAAATGTTAATGTATTTTTTAAATCTTGTGCTTTTATCTCTAAGTTTTTTATAGATTATTTTCAGTGTAACACAGGTAACAGATGATCACTCACAGTCATCTGCTTCCCTGCTTTCCAGCGCTAATGACTGAGAATTACTGAAGCAAAAACATAACTTCCTATTAGCAGTCTGTGTTAATGAAGAAGGTCTAAAGCACACATACCACTTAGCTCTTAAATAAATTACAAGCCCTGGGTGTTGAGTGGCTAAATGAGTATTTTTAGACAATATTTGAATAGCACCTCTTTTCTACAGCTGCAGGTGTTTACAAAATGCCTGTCTTTTACCTGCATTTTGCACTAATCTCTAAAATAACATTTTTAAACAGCTGTTAGTTTTTCTGTCAATAGCTCTTGCTTTGTAATCACCAGTAATGATTCTGTGAGATTCCCACTGCATTCCCTCAAGCTATACTATGCAAGGAGGCAGTTTTCCAACTTATTTTTATTTAAGTAGCATTTCAACCACAAAACTTGAGAAGATTTTTCAATGGCATCTATGTGTAGAAAAGGGAAGATGTTGTTTGAAAGAGATGAAAATTCATTCATCCCTCACCTACCAATGAAACAAAACAATTCCTGCAGGTGGGCTGAGATTCTCTCCTCTGTACCCAGAGATAAAGTATTAACAAGCTCCTGAAGAATTTGGTAATAGAAAGGAAGGAAAAAACCCTTTTATGTATGACTGCGGATATTTAAACTCATCACAATTTATTTAAATGTTTCAATGCAGCATTTAGTGCCATGGAAAATTCAAGGATTTTGCACTTTTATTCCAGGACTGTGTCATTTTTCATGTAGCTCCTTGGAAATTAACAATAATGTTAAAGATGCACATTTATTTTCAATGTGAGAGTTGTAAAATTAAATTAAAAATGAGTTAGTTGTGGTACTGCAGGATAGTGGAGAGATTTGACAGATATGCTCACACTCAGAAACCCTGAGTCCTCAGAGCTGAAGAGCATCAGAAAAGGCACAGAAATGTGACCCCAAGTGAGTGATACAAATCACTTAAAAGTCCAGAAGAGAGAATAGTTCTGGAGAGTTGAAAAGTATTTTCACACGTGTTATTTTTGGTTCAGTGTTCCTGACAGCACTGAAATAAATGTGAGTTAACAATGAACCTCAGTATAAAACTTTTCTCCTCCAAGGGATCAAGCTGTGGGAATGATGGACAAACCTCACACACAGAGTTTTGAGCTTAAACTCAGACCTCCAAAAATTAGAAGTGTAAGCAAATCCTCCAAACGTCTTTGGAGGTGTAAGAGTATTTACTTACTTGGGTGAGTATTAGAGCTGCCACCCCTTCCCTGTTGTCTGCAGGACTATTTTCAGCACACTTTAAGTGGCCCAGACACGACTTTGTGGAAGGAGGTTGGTACAACAGCAGCACACCCAAGTTTGGGAGCTTCCGGGTGAAGGTTGGAATGTTTTTACACAGCTTGTGCACCTGGCACTGGGATGACATGTCCTTTTTCCAGCTCACAGGGCTCTGGTTCTCATTGCATGCCACAAAACATCAATACCACCCTGTAGGGTACAGAGCATTGCTGGTGAGACTCAGAGCCAAGCTCCACCCCACAGTCACTTTTCCCTTTGGGACCTCCCAGTGGATCCTGGAGGATTTCAGGCAAAGTTTCGCTCACAAGGATCCTATTTTAGGCTTAGTGTCATAAAACAAGATTGAAGACAATGCATAAAATGAACTAGAATTACTAGAGCTGCAAGTCCTGAGATACATTTCATGTCTCCTTGAAATTCATTAGGAATAAACCCAAACTACTCATGGATATCTTCAGGCTTTTGTGCTGGAATGAGCCTGACACCTACAGATCTTCTGCTGAAAATATGATTTTATTACCTGATTGAACTTGCCTATTTTCAAGGAGAAGGATCTGGAAGATAAGATGTTGGCTGAATGAAAAATGGCTGACCTCAGAATAAATTATTCCTAGTTGTTTTCATTCCCTCTGAATAAAGGGCAGCAGTGTCAGTGTCTCTCTTCATAGTCCAATCACTTTAGTCTTGCTCCTAGTGACACTTGGCTGCCTGCTGTCCACCAAAAAAAACCTAAGGTTCTATTGACTTACACTGGGGAGGAAAAAATCTGTATTCTAAATCACAAACCTCATACTCAAATCTGAATTTACTGACTTTACAAATCTGAATTTATCTCAATATTTTAAAAGGCCATACAAAAATGTTTCTGTTGTCCAAAGCCATAACCATTAACTGTAAGCCAAAAAAGGGAAATCTTATACCACTAAAAGAAGCTGGAAGTGAAACACGGGGAAAGATGTGCAACAGTAGATTCTTAAAAGGATTTTAAAAGGATTTTTAAAAGGATTAGTATTTTACTTTTCATAATGATTATATTTATATCATGGTGGGTTTTTTCCGTCATGAAATTACAGAACAAACCAAATTAAATATTAAGAATTATACTGAAGTACCAGGCTATGTTTGCAGGAACAAGGTGATAATTTCTGTATGTTTGTGAAACACTGAGAGGTGAAATAAAGAAACATCTAATATGCAAATTTTTCTGGAGTTATATTATATTTGCATTAGAAGGCACAGTCAGTGATACCACTGGGTCCATTATTCGTGGGCTGGATGGCAGTAGGCATCAATGTGAACACAAAACAATCTTTACTTGGCAGCAACAACACACATTTTATGGACAAAAATTGTATAGAACGGTGAAAAATGTCACCTAATTGAGGCTGCTCCTTCCTGTGCTTTTTCAGGAGCTCTCTGAGGTGCCCACAGCAGGGAGGATGCTCCTAAATGGCTTTGATGAACAGTTCATGGAACTCTAATGTGAGCAAAATCACCTGAGAGCTGCATGGACATGCCAAGGAAAGAGAAGGCACTTCAGCTCTCATGGACTCTCACACCTCATTTTCTGTCTTTGCTGGGAAAAAATTCCATCAAACAGGATTTTCTGAACAAACAGAGCAGCCTGTGCTTCACAGCAGAGGAAAGAGGTGTTTTGACATTGGAGATAATTATGTCTGATTCTCAGACAGAGGTCAGGTAGGTTCGGGTAACTCCTTTTCCACACTGACAGTGATTATTAAACCATACCTTGAAAACTCTTCTCTTTCAGCCATTAATGTGTCTCACAATAAAGGTTATGCTTTTTTCCTATCCTTCTTTAAAATATAGCAGGGAAAAAATCTTTTTTTTTCTTATCAAACTAAATTTTATAAAATTTTATCAATTACATTTGACAATTGATATATTTAAAGTGAAATTTTTGAGCATATGCTTCTTATGACTTCCTGCTTGGGCCATGTGGATTTAAACTGTGACAATCTGGGGAAATTTTCAAATTTAAATGATTTTTTTTAAAAAAAGTACAGATCAAATTCAGTGTTGAAAATGGCCTTTTCCCCCTGAAATCTTAGGGTCTACCTCGAGAACCTGCTCTAGAAACAACTACTCACTATCTTTTCCTGAACGTTTCATTGATGTGATCTAGCACACAAAAGAATCAGAGTAAGATTAATGACTAATTTAAATTTGAAGGTTTTTTTTCTTTTCTTAGCCCAGTTAGTGGATCTATGTTAAGCAGCTAAAAATATCTGCAGATGGAAACTAGTTAGAAAATTGACAAAAAGTCTGATGGAAGCTATTTTAATCTCTTCAACAACACCTTCCTCACAATTAACATCTGGAGAGTACTGTAACATATGCTGTGCTTAATAGTGAATTATCCCACACATTTCAAGAAAGGGAGAAATTGTTAAAATGTTCTATTTCTTTTGCCAGGCTTTGCATACTTCAATAAAAGCAATTTTTTAATGCTCTCTTTACTAAAGTGGCATTTCCTTCCTCCTTCCATCATGAACATATGATGTTTGCATGTGCCATGTACTTTGGTGAGCCATTCCACGCCTTGGATTTATTCCATTGTTATTTTGTTGGTAAAAACAGCTTTTTGTTCCATATGAGGCCAGAGTTGGGCTCCCAGGCATCTTTGCTTTCACTGTAATTTCATCTGACTTTCATTTAAGGACAGTCATTGCCATGCCTACTCATTGAGAGTGTTGTATGATGTAGGTGGGTTTTCCTATGCACAAAATACAAATTCGGATTTGTTCTGTAACCTGATGATCCTTTGGCACAACTCTTACAAATACATGTGTGCACAATTGTTTTAAAATTCTTGCTATTTGTCATTTTATGGATTTCTACTGACCTGGGTTTGATCTTCCTGAAGGAAAACACCCCACAGAGCACAGCAGAGGGTATTGGTATTCCTGGTGTTTTCTCTGGATAGTTCAATCCCCAGCTGACACTCAACTGCAGCAGGACTCCTATTCAGAGGAAATTTGGGGTGATTGGAGACTTGCCTCTTTTCCAGGAGTAGAAAAAACCTGCAGTTTGAATTTCAGCCTCCACTAAACCCATTCCTATTCAGAGTAATTTCATTTCCACTGGTGAAATCAAGAGCAGAATTATGCCCAGATTGTCTAGCAAAGAACAGGATGTAATGAAGGCTGGATTTACTTTCAGAAATCCTCTTAGGGTATTGCCTTGGGAAAGATAAGAAAAATAATTTAATTTCATGAACAGTTCAGCAGTTGTAAAATCCCATGCTGTGAAAGAGAAAGGAGACTTTTGGAGAAAGGCTTCCTTGGGGCAGCCAACTGCTGAGGAGCATCAGAGCATCTCACTGGAGTCCCATGTCCAGGCACATCTCAGACCAGTGCTGCATCTCAGACTGTGCTATTTTGAAATGAAACACCCTCTTCTTTTGACAAAAACATCACCCATACTCGAGAAATTAGTCCTTTCTTTCCCCATAACAATGAAATATTATTTTCGCTACAAAGAGAGGAAAGAGTTTTTTCCGTGTTTATTCAGCATCTGAACCTATGAATTGCAAGTAAACAATATAATTCTGCTTTTTTTTCCTCCCATATCTCTTGAAGTATATATTTAAATTTCTAGAACAAAATTTACTTCTATTTTAAGCCTGCTTTTGTATTCTGTACCTACTCAATTAATTTTCTGCTTTAAGGTATTTTAAATGTATTTTAAAATTAGACAAAAGACAGTGACTATAAACCCTCAAACCAATTTGAGCTTGTATAATGAGCATAAATCATTCTAATAGAGCAATTTAAAATCAATTATGACACCATTATTTTTGAGCTCATTACTGATTTTATAAATAAACCAGTAACCTTTCATCATTATACCATGTAGATGGCTAGACTGCGTTGTGTAATGGGTGTCATCTTGCATCCTCAAGGCTGTACAGTTATTTCCTAGGTTATTACAGCATTTGACAACCCTGTGAAGTGCAATGCAGAATGGCACCATGGAAAGTGTGTATCATTTCTCTCAAGTCACAGGGAACAAGGAAGTTTTCCCACCACTTTTTGTTAAGTCATATTCCTCCCTAATTAATGAGACACTCATTTCTTTATATTACACTTTCCTGCCTTTCCAGTTAGATTTTTTGTATCATCTGAAGCTTGAGTCTGTGCAGGACACCCCAGCTGAAAACTCAGTTGTCTCATTTGAACTGTTTGTTTTTTTAGGCATTAAATTTGTGCTTCATTCAATCAACACCTTGCACTGTAAAATGAACATGAACCTAGTGAGTGTCAGAGCTTTCCCAAAGGTGAAGATGAGGTGGGTAAAGTGATGAAGGTCCAGTTCAGTGTCTGAATATAAATCAGAAGCAGAGATTAAAAATGAAGACCCCACTACCAAGCCAGTACCCCACTAACCTGCATGCCCTCACAGCTCTGCTTGCAGGAAAAAAATCATTTACCAGGTAAATTTTCATATCATTACAATGGTATTCTTCAAATGTCTTTCGTATCTTGGTCTGAAAAAAATCAAGTTTCCTACCTCTTTGGACCACTCCTATTCATGTAAAAGTGTTGACCTTGAAAACAGCTATTCATATCGCCAGTTAATTACTGAATATTCAGATAACCAGTTAATTATTGAAATAAGCTGCTTTTATAAACAACTATGTGGGTTCAGGCTGCCAAAGAAAATAGGAAAGTCATTGACACGAGGATGATGACACATTTCTGAGCAGACGTCCAAGGGCAAGCACAGGTTAGAAACGAGGGGACAGAGAATGTGAAATTGAGATCTTCCCTGCCAGAAAAGGAGAGTGAGGTGTTGTACAAGGGGAAATTTACTCCAGTGGCTCCTCTTAAGATGTGGTGACCCTGCCATACTCTTCACCTCATCTTATCTACCCAGCATGTAATCCCTGCTGCTCAAAGCAGGTTATGGAAGAAGTGCAGAAGCCAGGAGCTGCAAACATGACAGCACCACATTCCCTGACCTCTGCAGTGCCTGTCTGAAGCTGTGCCTGTGCTGCTAAATAACAGAGTCTGTCCTCTGTCCTTGAAACCCAGTGGTGTCTCCGTATGGCTAAACTGCTTTCCCTCCTTTATGCTGCCTTGTATGTACTGAATATTAATAAATATCTCCAGCCATGCTGTCCTGTAACTCATATTTGGGAGAGCACTTGCAGACCCAGGCCAAAATCATGCCAGGGAACAAACAAGTAATTAAGCATTAGGAGCCACCTTGGTTTTGAAGGAAGCTCCCTGGTCCTCGTTCCTTCACCACTGTGAGTGAGTGACTTCAAACCTTCAGGAGCTCCAGAGCACAGGAGGTCAGGTCTGCACACTGGACATAAATCAGAAATGAGCTAGAAGGTTCCATCTGTCCCCTTTTCAACAGCTGACAGACAGCTACCGAAAAGAAGTGCTGGTTTATGAAAATGACAGAAAGAAAGGAAAGCACAGAACAAAGGGTGGGGGCTGCAGCCCCTGGGAATCTCTCAGCTCACCAACACATCC
This sequence comes from Rhabdornis inornatus, assembly GCA_013397075.1. Lineage (NCBI taxonomy): Eukaryota > Metazoa > Chordata > Aves > Passeriformes > Rhabdornithidae > Rhabdornis > Rhabdornis inornatus. Next base: position 341,194 of record VWZS01004203.1, read on the forward strand.
ACAGAGGATTGCTGCTGGACTGGTGGGAGGCCAGGCTTTCAGCACCACCCTAACATGGCATTGGTGACACTGTGAGACAAGGAGGGCATTCTTTTACACCTCTCTCTGGATTTCCAGGTGAGCACAATGACAAGGAATCAGGTGTGCATTTGTCCTCACTGTGCCTGCAAGCTCCTCCTCAGAAACCCCACGCTGGTGTGGTGCATCTGCTTGGGGTTGTGGCACATTTACTCAGCCCTGTGCCTCTCTTTGGGCAATCTTCCTCTCCAGAGCAGTCTAAATCAGGCACAGAAACACCAATAATAGAGGGATTTTGCACTCCTAAGTGCCAGGTGTTTGCCAAAGTACTGTGATACTGAATATCCTTGGTGAGGCCATTGAGATCTGTGGAAGGAATTAGGTGATGGGCTGATGGAGCAGGTAGGAGACTTGAACTTTACAAAGGGAAGCTGATTGTTAAGAAGCAGTTCTCAAACAACACAGACTGCTTTCAGGCTTCAAGCCAAGGTTAGAAACCTTGAAATTTCTGCCTGCCATGGCTACAAAATAATATATTTTTTTTAATGCAATAAAAGGAGGAGAGTGTGCTACTTGAGCTGAACTACATACATGGGGTTGAAGAAAAGATGACCCATCTGTAATGATTTGCATGACTTGGCATAAACCTGGTTTCCCATCTGCTCACTCTCCTGGCATTGAAGCTTTTCTAATACAAGGCCCAGTATCATGAGATGCTGTTGTTAATCTCTAGGAAAATGGAGTGAAAAACAGCCCTGGTGAAACTCTTGCTCAGCCTAGGACTAGGAGGGCAAGTGGGCTTTTGAGTGAGGGTTGAGTTAAAGGCTGGGCTACATGAATATTTAAGAAAATGTGTTGGAATCATTTACATCCAATGCACTAAAGATAAACAAAAATGCTGCACAGGCTGAGTTGATCAAATGTAAAGGTATGGAAAGAGAGGAACTGTTGCTTAAGGAATCATTTAATAAGGAAATGTCTGGAGACAATTAATGGCTATTTGAGCACAGATTGGTCATACTACCACCTCCAAAGTAATTTACATCCAGAAGGCAGAACTCAAGAGAATTTAGGATTCCTGACTATGTCTGTATCTATCCTGTTTACCAAATGACACACACTCAATGAGGACTTGAATTCCAGTGGATATTTCAAAATATTTCTCTAAATAAATAAAAATACTACAGTTCCCACATCTGTTCAACCGTAAGCCTCCTAACTCCTATTGTCTTTTATCTGAAGGATTTCTCTTCTATGGCTGGTGAAGAGTAGAATGGAAAACTTCAAGCCAAAAATGTGCTGGAGGCTGATCTCCATCTTCATATTTACCCCTTAATATAAGAATCCTTCATTATTGGCTTGGCTTTCTATCTAGATTTAATTGGAATGTTTCAGTTAGGTCTTAGAAGTGCATGAAATATTTGAAGCATCACTTGAAAGATGCAGTGTGGAAGGGCAGAAAGAATTATGTTTGTCCCTCCCTTTCCCTTAGTGCAGAAAATGCAGGAGATGTGTTTGAAGTGCCCCAGGGCTCTAATATCACACACCAGCCCTTTACAGCTCTTGTGTGCTATGTGTTCAGCCTCCTGGTGAGGAAGAGAGCACAATTTATGCTGAGTGTTCCAGCTCACTGCTGTGCCTTGTACTCTCAGAAATTTTCAGACAATTTCAGAAGAATTATGACACACAAAGCATGAAATTGGAAACAAAAAGCCACAGAGATATTGTTTGTAAAGTTACTGCTACAGAGATATAGATCCAAATCTTCTGAAGGCATAAACTGATGGAACTCTTTTTGTCTTCAGTGGAGCAATAATCTCACTGACTCACAGCAAATTATCTTCTCCCCATTTGAAAGGTAGTGCAGCAGCATAATCAAGGCAGCCAAGGCTGCCAAAAACCTGGGATCCTTCTTCAAAGGTGAAGTCAGAGAGTTTCTGAACGCAGCTGCATGTGGGGTATCCTAAATTCCCTCACAAAACTATTTGAGTCATCTACAGCTCAGCATGAGGTGTAAAGAAAGCAACTAGAAGGACTGAATTCAGTAAGTGCACGAAGGAAAATTTTTAGATTTTTTTTAAATATTATTCACAGCTCTTAGTGAGTTTCTAAGAGACAAAGCACTTTGAAGTCTTACATTTCTTCATCTTTGTCTCCTCCTCCTCCTCCTTCTCCTTTTATGTACAAAGCAGGGTTTGGCTCTGGGGTACAATGTCAAATGAGTTTTAGTGCTTTGCAACCAAAGACAGAAGAAGGAAGTTTTTCCTTGGCCTTCTGCTATGCTTTAAACCATCTCCAACTGCCCCGTTTCTTTTTAAGACTTACTAATCGGAAAAAGAAGCATTTCTGTATTTGAAGTACATTTAAAATGAGGTGTTTCAATAGCACAAAGGCACACCTCACCTGAAGGCTGACTTCAAAAGGCACAGAGCCTTCTGTGGGTGCATCAGGCTCAATGGCCATGTGGAGACATTCAGAGTGGTTTGCATTATAGATTTGATAGTTGTTTTACTGTAATTCCTTGACACCACTTTAAATGAAAGTTTTTTTGGCATTTCATTAAGCATTATTGCCACAGAATGATTGCTAATTATTTGTTGGCTGTAACAGAAAAGTTTCCTCACCCAAAGATCAAGGATGGGATCATTGCTGTCCCCAGCTTGAAGGAGGGATTGGTTTCAATGGGAACAGCTGGGGTTGTTGGATCCCATCTCCTTCCCATTTCCTTCAGGAGTGAAAAATCCAAAGAAAAAAGTTCCTTTTTGAGGAAAAAAAAAATCCTGAATTAATCTATTTGATATCACTGCAATTTTAAACAAGCTCAGAGATGTGGTAAGCTCTGACCTGGAGCTTCTTCCTCTGGCAATTTTCAATGGTCCAAGGCACTGACATTTATTTCCACAGCCTGGACATCCAAGGCTCATGCCTAACACATGTGCAGAGAAGAGAGCACCCAAGCCAAGATCCTACTCCTCTGTTATGTGACACTGAATTTTCTCCTACATCTTCTAGACTTACCTGCCACACAGAAATTGGGGGGAGGATTTTATACCCAACTTTCCTCGAGCCTACAAGCACAGAAGAGTTGAAGCCACATTAGTAAGGATTTAAAGGCAGCCTTTTCAGAGATTTACTTAGAGTCCTGAGAGGTTTCTACAGTTTGTACTGAATACTTTTTTGGTTTTTTGTCACATTTAAACTGTGACAGCTATGTCAAAGCCAACATGAAGAACTCAGTGCAGATGGCCTTCACATCTGTGAGTGGAATGGAAAAAAAATCCACCAAAGGCAGATATTTAATTAGGGCAAATGGTGGGATTATTATTTTGCTGCTCTACAGACTCTCAGTACAATGACTTTGGCACTGACTGTGATCATTGTGAGGAGAGAGATCTAAAGGAATTGTGGGGAAAGTGTCTGAGCTCAAAATAACCCAGAATTAAAATTAAAGTAGGGAAAAACTGACAGCCTTCCCTGTGGAGTTTTTTTTGTCACAAAATTTTAAAGTGTCAAAGAACTGAAGAAAAAATAGGTGTATAATTTCAAAATGTACTTCACATTGTTCACATATTGTTCTCCTTTAACGAGATGTGTATAATATTCAATTCCAGGCACAGAGGCAGTCTATCAGCATAACAGTAAAAAAAAAAAAAATCCCTAACTCTGAGGGAAATATTTTTTTAAAAATTATTTAAAATAGGCAAATATAAGTAACAAACTAATATAGAAATCACCCAAAATAATGTTTTGTTTTGCTACTCTTACTGAGTGGAGCAAGCCCATGCTGTGAGTAGAATATTGGTACTGGAATGATGCTGGCCAAAAATGGGCAGGTGTTTCATGAAAGTATAAAGGAGCAATTCCCATTTACAGCCTAGATGGAAAAAAAAAATATGCAGTGGCAAATCCAGAAGAACTCAAATTTCACAAATGCCAGAGAAGAACTCCCATTGCCCAGACACTATAAAACTTTTTTGTGTGTTTACCTTGCTAGAGGTTCTCTTAAAAATTCAGCTCACAATTATTCCTTTCCTTTTAGCTGTCTCTTTATGTTTATCCTTTCATTAAGTGGTCTACACTTAATTCCATTATTTTCTATATTTTCTTTTAAAACACTCTGATATTCTTTATATCCACTTAAGCTTTTCTGGGGGAGTAATGCACTTTTTCACAGGCAGCAGCATTTGAAAGGTATTTATTAGCAGCCTCTCTCTGGCTTCACCCTTCATTTGCTTCTTACTGCATGAAAAGCTGCATTATATTGAGCATTTCCTCAGTGTAAAGTCTCACATGCCAAGAATAATTTTAACACACCCATTAATGCAATCTGTTCCTCAGTATATCTTTTTTCTTTTTTTTTTCCTCTTTGATTTTCTTCTTTGCTGCTGTTTGACCTCCCACAAAGGCATCACACCATGGTAGCCTGGATGTCAAATGAAGATAACTTAAATACAACAAAATCAAAATCCTGCCTTAATGGGTTGATTGTGGGGGCAGAAGGAAAGAAAGTTTACCTGCTTAAGTTAATTACTCACATAGCTGTGAAATCAGTGCAGTGATGGCTGGACAGCAGAGAGAAAAAACTGCTGCTCAGTCACTCAGAATCTGAGAGTAGATCTTAAACCATGCTGGAAACGTGATTTTGGCCACCTTTTTACTGAGTTTCCCACGGGCAAAATTTCCTATTAATTCTTTGAAAATAAAGTGAGGGGAAGGGAGGGAAGCTGTGTGTGTTTTTGTGGGGGGTTGGATGACAAAGAGAAAGAAGTGGGGGAAAAGAAAGTTGTAAACACCAAAATGGGGCAAGAGCAGCAAACACTGCTGCATTGCAGGCAATTTGGGAATCTCTTGCTTTCTGAGTTCTGGCCTGGTGCAGGTTGATTATGCAGTCATTCAAACTGTTTCTGTGTCAGGTAGATCCAGTGCAGACGACTTTAACCCAAAGTAATTTACATCAATTATTTTCTATAGGTCACACATACAGATTTTTATTTTTTTTATGTTGATACCTCCTGTTTCGTTATTTTAAATGAAGGAAAACTAAATATTAAAATAGCAGGGCTAGATTGTCAGAAATTTGAAATTTCTTTAGCAGTTTTAACAGGTTTTATAGATCTAGGCTGATTTACTGCAGCCCTAAGTCTACTTCTGTCCTGTACTATCATGTCCTGACAGATGTGCTTAGCAGTATATACACCACAGCTCTAACAAGTGAGCACTAAAGATTTTACTACCAAAAAAATGAGGCCTTGAATTCAGAAGGATCAAAGTGAAAAGTTAGAATGAAGTGGAAAAGAGGAAGGGAAATACGAGCTTGTCTGCGTGGATTAGTTCCTTGGTCTTGCACCATCTGCTTTGTTGGTTTCCTTATGTCTGTATTAGAGCCTGCAACTTGTAGCATGACAACGACTGGCAATTGTGGTGTTAAATACCTTTCTAATTTTTCAGTTACAATTTCTATTGAGATGTAAATTAAACAGCAGAAACTCAGGTCTTTGAATGTCATAAATTTTTAAAAATAATTTTAAGCAGTTAGAAAAAGGTGTATTTTGTAGCAGCTCTTTCTGTGGCTGCTCTTTGCTTACTCAAATTGTGCTAATTTCTGAATTATTCTAACGGAATCCATGACTCTTTTGCATCAGACTTAAGCCTTAACTTTCCTGAGATGTGGCCTAGCACTGAATTTAAAAGAGGATGCAGAGTGGCTAATTCTCTGCAGGAGTTTTGTTTGTTTGTTTGTTTGTTTGTTTTATTTGCAAAGACAATACCTGCACATGGCACATTTTCTGTACTCAACATGGGAAATGAGAATGAGAAATGGGAATGAGAATTGCAAAAGCATCAAGAGCTGATATTCAGTGAGAAATGTGTAGCTCACTCCTCTAACTTTTTTGGCTTCTTTGCTTTAACCCAGTTTTATTTCACAACTTGCAACACATAACTGATGTTCCCAGTAAGATTATTCAAGTGTTCTGTAGCTACAGATATTCAGTGATGCCTTCATGAGGACATACCTGAAAATTGTCCAGGAGCATTCACTTCCTCAAGGCCAGGGAAGTGCTACTCAGGGTAATTTGCTTTCAGTAGTGGATTTGGTGACAGTTGCCTATTCATAAAGAAAATCAAGCTGGAAGTTACAGTGCAATTTCAAAGCCCAGCTGTCTCCGTACAAAGCAGAAGATCAAAAAACATTCAGGCTCTCATGTGAATTTATCAAGGCTAAAGTAAGGAGAGATTTGTGTTATGTCTTTATAATTCCTCACTTCTGTTCCTCTGAAACTGAAATGAAAGGCGTGTCAAGGAGGAGGATCCTCCTATTGCACTTGCCAGGCTCCCTGAGGATCCCACTCCAGTCTGGGAGTGTAAAGATATTTCAGAGAGGAGTTTCCATGCAGGGTGCCCACACTGCTGAACAAGAGCTGCCACACAGACCCCTGGCAGAGCCCCCCCTGCACTCCAGGAGAGGGGAGGATGAGGAACAGGAGGAAGAGAGAGGAGCCAGCCCAGTGTGGACAGAGCTGTGACAAAGCTGGTGGCTGGTCCTTCACTTCTCAGCCTGTTGGTGGTGGGGTGACACGAGAGGATTCTTTAAATACACCCCAGACAGCACTTGGAATTGGATAGAGGATGTGCATTTTATCTTGATCCCTAGGAAGGAAAATCTGTAGCTCGTTTTTTATCAATAGAGAACTTTTCCTGTCGTTTCTTCCTCACCCCGTTTCTGTGCATGGGAGAAGTTTTGGCAAACATCTCTAAATGCAGATTGAATCCAGGGGTAGGAACGGGCCAGGCACTCCTCACTTGCACTCAGGGTAATTCCCTCACACAATCTCCAAAGCAACCGCTGCCACAAAATGCTGATAAACCCTTGCATGAATCAGGCTGAAAATAATTTCATTTGCGTGGGTGAGAACCCCAACATCACTGAAAGCAATTCAGTTATTTTCATTGCAATTCATTGAGTTTTCAGTGGAGGGAGTGACAAAGTTACATTGTCTTTTCTTAGAGTAACCTGTTTGCTGTAATCAAATGCCTGCTAACAGATGCTGGGTGGTTAAAAGAATAAAAAAAAAAAAAAAAAAAGAAAGTAGTAATTATTGGTGACATAAATTCTAATTCTAAAAAGGCTGATATTTCCAGAGCTACCAGACCAATGTGATAATGTGAGTGGTATTATTGGCTTGTTGACAGAGGTGTTCTTCTTTTACTAGAAATGTATTCAGGAACACGAAGATCAGCATCAAAAGGAGAAAAGATGCAGAAATGGCTTTAAACAACCAAGAGTGCATTGCAGCAGTGAATGCTCTCCAGTAAGGGACTACTCTTTATTAGCCATAGAAAGAGCAGAATCAGTGAGCAATGAACCAATAAATGAGACAATCTGTGAAAAAAAACTGGAGGAAGTATCACAAAGAGATGCTGGGCATTTCTGTCAGCTCAGGGAAAAACCAACTTGCAACCCTCTTGGGAAGAGTTTTCTATTTTTTCATGCAAACACCTATCCCAGCATCACAGAGCAGCCCATGTGGGAAATCAGAGTTCAGTCTCCCAGGGCTCTTTGCATGGTATTCAATTAATGTTTAGAAAACTGGAAACAATTAATCTGCTGAGAAAAATTTAAGACACCTTCCTTCTCATTCTTGTCCTCATCCTCTCATATCAAAACACATTTTCAAGGTTTTCCAACATATCTTAGCACCAGGTTTTATTTTAATGGAAGAGTCCTTGAATTTAGCTTGCAGGTAACTGACACAACAAATATGCCCAGGAAAAGAAAAGAGATGGAGTTAAAGAAAGAAATTAGACCCTGAAGATTTTGTTATAGTGTTCACCACTGCAGTGTTCTTGGATTTGATGATCACTGATCACAGGAGCTGGCCACAGAACCCACTGGACATTCATTTTGTGAAAGCTGGTAACTGAGAGTTACATCAACAAGCAAGGCAAAGAACTGCCATGAATTGTGTCTCAACTGCTATATAAAGTAATGGAACAACAAATATTTTTGTAAAGTACTGTTTCTGAAGGAGGGATTAAAAAAAAAAAAATCTATTTCAAACATTGTCCATAGAAATATTTATTTAGAGGCAGAAAGAATTCAATTTTCTTTTGCAAAATTTTTTATTGGAATCTTCCTGTAAATTCCACTGGAAAAAAGAAATTTCACAGACACATTTGACTCCTCAATATAAATCTTTGGTGTGAGAATTGAGATCATCTGCATATATAACTACATATCTTTATTTATGTGTCATTTAGTAAAAAGAATAAATAAGTCCTAAGTCCTTTGGCTGACTTCTTTGACTAGTGCAGTGAGCAGCAACTGCAGCAAACAGGGCTGAATTGCAACAGTGTATAAATGAATGACAGAAGTGGATGAATCCAATCAAAACAGAATGAGGTTAATTCAGATAAATTTGGAGTATTTTGCTTGTGAGAGAAAATTTTTGAGTCATTAAGGAAACTATTTGCTATAAAATTATAAAGACTCTACAGCATTTTAACTACATTTATAATGACTAGCAAGGGCAGATGACTAAGGCTAGAATAAGAACCAGCTCCTCTGGAGTCCTTAAATGTCTTCCTGAAAGAATTATTCTATCTGTTTCAAGCATGGATGAACAAATCTCAGTGTGCTGAAAAGGGGCTCTGCAAGAGAGCTGCTCCTCATTACTTAATCTTGGGAAAAAACCTGAGAATTCCTCAATGCTGTGCAACAGAGAGAACTTGTCATTGCTGAGATGCACAAAATACACAGCAACACATGCCCCAGAACGTGAGGGAGGGATTATTCACCTGTGTGGATGGACCACTAAGGGATCTTTTCTGTTCAAATTCACCTGTAACCAATTTTCCTTGCTACAATAAGGTATTGTTGTCCTCTGAGTGGTAGTAATTTCCTGTCTGCCCTCTCAAACCCTCTGAAGAGGTGAGGTGCTGTAACATAGCCAAGAAATGGCTGTAAATTTCATTTGTAATGAAAGATGGTTGGACTCAATCATGGGACTTTTCCTCCTTTGTCCTCATGAAAAGTCCATACTTATAGAGTGCCTCAAATAAGCCAGAAGCAGAACAGTTTATCTCTGAGTGCATGAGAAATGTGTTTGTGACAAGAGCAGCAGCCCATCTGGTCCAGGACTGTGCAGTATGACAGACTCTTTAAGGTGGTCTGCTCTCTTCTCACATTTCCTCCTCCAGCTGATTGGTGATGTTAGAAACTACATCCAAGTCCATTTTGTTCAGCCTCTGTTGTTCACAAAGCTTTCCTGAACATAAAAAGAAAAAAAAAAAAAAAAAATTTAGAAGTTCACTACCTGCAGTCAAGAAGTCCTAAGTCCTAAAATTGATAGCCTACTGATTTTACTGAAAATCCATTTGTCTTCTTTTCACATTGTCCAGAAACAGGGACATTTGCTCACACCCTAAATGCCTCCCCACTATTGAAGTTACCTTCATTTCTAACAGACATAGCAGCAGTTGTGAGTTTTACTCTTGTCTGGAAATGATGATGTTTAGGAAGGTACCAGGACAGCTTGGCAGTGTGTCCATTCCTCAGAAGCTGTAGGATGATACATTTCACTGGCAAAACAGTCTGCCAACATTTTTATTAAAGCCACACATGCATTCACAAAAACTGGGAACCAAGGTGGGACACCAAGCTGTGCTCCTGCTCTGCCTGTCCCAAGGATTCATCACTTCCCATGAGGGGCAGCAAGAGGAGGTTTGGGCAGGAAGTTTCTTTTGGTGCTGAACCCTCTTCTGAAACTGACTGTGAGGCTGTCAAAATACTTAAATTAAAATTTCACTGTGCTCTGAGACTCATTTTCTGGTGTCTGACTTGGTAACTATCTGATTTTTAGAAGAACTGTGCACTCTAAATCATGGTTTGAGATAGAACAAATGCTACACTTTAAGTTTCCAAAGTACTAATAACTTCAAAACTATGTTCCTTAAATTAGACTTCCCAAATAATCAATTATATTTTCATCTATTAGTACTTTAGTTTTATGATAGAAAACAGTCCATTGCCTATTTCTTGGGGAAGTCACAAAGATTTCTTTACATTTTTCATAAGAAACACAAATGTAAGATGTCTGAAAAAACATGAAAAATCTAGTGAGTGGTTGGAAGTTCTGCCTTCAAGGCTAAGCAGGCAGAAAATGCACTTAAACAATGAAGGAGAAGGCATCTGAATCAGCCACTTTCCACTTTGCACCTTCAAAGGAACAGGGATTCTTCAGGAAGGAAAACAAACTCTGGAACCCAAACAGAATTAGTGTGTGATCATACTGAAAGGCTCCTTCATAATGCAGTTTCTAATTTCAAATGATTAATTTAGCAGTAGATCCAGTGTGAAATTTGTTGACAGGACCATTTGCTTTTTGAAGTTACAATTCCATCAAAATGGAAATTATTAAAAAAAAAGTTGATTTTCCTTTGACTTTTTGGTTTGGAGGGAAGAGAGAAATGTATTTTATCCCATTTTCACTTTCTCAAAGTCAACTTTTATATTATTTTGTTTATCGTGTGTGATAATATACAAGACAAAGTACAAGTGACAAAACTGATGGAACAACAAATGTACTTTCACAACAAAATTTCAAAATTATAAAACATATCATAATTACACTTTTAAACCTGGTGCAGTTCCAATTTTATATCCTTTACATTATTCTTTAACTTCTCTATGTAGATACGTTTCTATATATAAATGAGATGGGGAAAGGGGCTAATTACAAAGCTCAAGATGTTCTTTGTTTTGTTGTTTGGTTTGGTTTTAATTCCATCATGTGGCACTGGAAATGTTAAATTATTTGGAGATGTCACCCAGGGCAATTTTTCTGTTTCAATTTTTTGGTAACAATAATAGGTGGCAAATATTACAATGGCCAGCCTAAGTAAAAAGCTCTGAGCAGGGACATCTTCCACTTTCCCCAGGTTGTTCCAAGCCCCATCCAACCTGGCCTTGGACACTTCCAGGGATCCAGGGGCAATCCCTCATTAACTGCCAGCTCAATAATTCAACCCTTTTTTTCAGTCAGATTATTCTTCCCAGGACTCTTTACATATATTCATTATATAAAGCATATTTTTGTGTGTGTAAAATGGCAGAATATAGAAAACACATCACTTTTCATACAGGGGATTCCATACTTTACTTATGTTAAACACTATTCTCACAGCAACTGCTGCTCTCTGCAAGACATGGGAATTGCTAGGATTGCAATAAAAGCAGTTTCACTGCTGTTAATGCTGTTGTGTTGGGCTGTTCACTGGTGTCAGTGCTAATCTTATTTCATAGAAAATCAGCCAAATCTTGTCTAGTGCTAAAGACTGGATCATATTTATCACCTACAAGACACAGCCCTAACATTTATCCCAAAAATGTGTGAGCACATTGTCACAAAGCTACAGCCACAGGGACAATGCAAAGTTTATATATATAAGGTTTGGTTTTTTTTCTCCTTCTTTGTAGAACACTCAAAACAACATTACAAAACAACAATACAAAACAACATCAAATCTCATCTATATAAATATATTTATGCAAGTATGTCTGCCCGTTCATTGTTTCATTGCATCCACCATTATCAAACTTCATAATTTCCTCTGTGTTGGCTGATAGACCTAAATTATTTTGCAAGAGATTTTGCAAAATAAATATGCAAATATACTTCACCAAAAAGGAAGGCAGCAACCTTTAACTACTTTGACACTCTTTAGAAACGAGTGATACCAACTGCTCTAATATACATAAATATATCCTTATCTCTTTCTTTAATATTCATAGTATTTAATCTCATTCATTTGTCTCATCTCTATTCTGCATACATCACACATTTTAATGATAATACACCATGAATCATCTGTGGTGGTCCCTTTTTCTGCTCTCCTCCAGGACCCCTCACTGACCCCATTTCTGCTTCTGAGGAAACTGATTTACATGTGGAGCAACTGCTGACCCCGCTGGAGTTCAGGCTTTCAGCACAACCCAAGTGCTGGTTTATCTTTATATCTGGGCAGTAATTTCAAGCAATGGCTTCACAAACAGCTGGCTCATCTCTGCAGGGCAGGCAGCTGGAAATGGAAACCATTAGTGCTCAGGGGGAAAAGATAAGCTATTCACATGCAGATAAAGCCCTTGCAATTTCAGCTCCTTGACTGAGACTCTCACCTAGCCTTGACCTTTCCTCCTGGAGGATCAATCCCATTTGGATAACAAAGGAATGAACAGAAACTCTTAATGCCAAATTTAACAATTCCAATGTTCTTGATTTATTTAAATTAGTGAACATTTCTTCAAAGGCCCTAATGTGCCCTATGAATTTCAGTAAGTTACAGCCAGCAGCCAGAATAAGAACCAAGTCCTTTGGTTAGTTTTTTGTTTGCATTAAATCTCAGAGACCAGAACATTTCATGACACCTTCAGAAGATGTACAGAGTTTGCTTCTAACAGAAGCAAATCAAAGATTCCAGGGTTTTAATTGCAGAGAATAAACATCTTATAAAAGAAAAAGAATAAAAATGCATAAAATTATGAAGGTAGCCTATGGAATTTATATTCACTTTTATCATGGCACACACAAGTAGCACTGCACTTTTTTAGCTTACCAAGCCCACCTTTGCAGCAGACTGGTTTAGGCACCATACCCCATTCTAGGTCTCTTTCCTCAGTGTTCAATCTTTCTGCCTCTCAGGCAACACTTCAGGTTCCTGGATGAATCAATTTGCCAGGCTATAAATATGTGAGTGGTCTACTAGGCAGGATGGCTCCCAGCTGAAAACACAAAGCCAAAGGAGTAAAGAGAGAAGGAAATGAGCACAAGAGGTGGACTGAACAATAATGTACATTTTAGACTTGCCAGGAGTGGGAGAAGATATCCTTTTCTTTGTTCATAAATGAAAAGGAAATACTATTTTTATTTGCCTTGCATTGATGGCACAAAAATTACTCTTTTCACATTTCTCCAGCATACTCTCCTTCTGCTTTTCTTACACTTAATTACATTAACATCTTCTAATGAAAGCAGGCTGTCATCCACAAGGTAGAAATGGCCATTGAGTATCATAATTTGCACTATTTAAAAAAGAGATTCTGTGGGAATACCTTCTCTCAAACATGTTGCATGTGAAAGTCTGAATAAAAGGTCCAGAACTGGATGTGTGGATGTGCATGAACATATATTAACTCACACACCCCAGCATATATGCACTCATTATCTAACGAATGCCTCTAAAGGTTTTCTTCAGATGGTTTGCACAAAAGATTCTCAAAGTGGACTTGATGCCGCCAAAGGGTATTGAATGGCTTCATGTCTTTATAATTTAATTTTATTTCCCTTAGTGTTGGTACCCAGAAACCTGGGAGTTTTGAGCTCTCTGTGCTTTCTGGCACCGGAGAACACTGCTTTTGACTTGAGACCTTGGAGAAGTCTTCCAAATTTGAGTGATGGAGTTAGAATCAGTGGTGTGTAGTTAAATAGAAGTGTATGATTTCACATGGTGAAGGGTTTTAACTTTGAAGGTTTTTGAATATAGTGATAGGTATGGGGCAAGATGGAGGATGGGGTGTTGCCTCTTTCTGTCTTCTTCCTTATTCTTCATGATTTCAGGTAGTAGTTTCTGGTTGGACAGTCAGTGCTGCACTGAGGGTCATGGGAATTTGGTTATTGGGTCAAAAGTATAAATGATATAGGTGTTAGTTCTTTATTGGACTGTTTAACTTTAAAAGACCTTGTAACTAGCTCAATTCAGGCTCCATTTTGCTCACTTTTAGCTGGTAGCTAGAAGTGTTGCAGAACTCTCTGTAGATTTGATAAAATTTAATAAACAACCAAGCCTGAACATGAGAAATTTGAGAAATTTGTCTCCTTTGTGTTTTTAATCCTGACTCTGATGTGAAGAAAGAAGAAAATGAAGACAAGCCACTGATTAGGTGGTGCAGCAAACCCATTTACACCTTAGTGCTGGTAGAGAAATAACATTGCTTCAGATGAAATAGTGAGATTGTTACTTTGGGCTCAAAACACATGTAGGTGCTTAGGAACGTGGTTCAGTGGTGGACCTGGCAGTGTTAGTTAATGGTTGGACTGGATGATCCTAGAGCTCTTTTCTTTAATGATTCCATGCTTCTCTGGACTCAGATTTGAGTACAGGTAGTTTTGGAGATATCCATTCCTCCAACACCACCCCCATTTACATTGTACTCTCAGAAACCACAGTTACTCCTTTGATGTGGCAGTTCCCAACAAACCTGTAAGAGCTGGAGGAAGGACCTCACAAACCACGGAACCCAGGAGAGCAAAACAGCATCTCTGCTCCCATCCCACCAGGGAAGAGAGACATGCAAACAAGTGCTGGAGTAAATGGGAATACAGCCCCCAACAATTCCTTCTTCCCCTTCTCTCCCCCATTTAACTGCAGTGGCTGCAGAGCTGCTTGTTCTCAGGGTTCTCATTTCTCCTCTGCCTCTTAAAGCACAATTCTGGTTAATATAAAACATCTCAGCACAGTCTCCAAGCTGGTGCTGCCCTTTGTAGCCCATCTGCTGTGGTGCCTTTTTCCCCCCTGCTGATATTGGCCGGCCCAACTACAAAGGTCAATGAGCAAACAGAGGAGCTTTCCTCACCTCAGGCAGGAGAGCTCATGCATTGAAACCCAGAGTACTGAGGTTCAGTGTCTGCTGTCTGGCAGTTCAGCCACAAGCACATCAGAACACTTGAACCACTTCCTCTGCAGAGATGGCTTTAAATAATGATGTATTCCTGTCCTGAAACTCTCAAGGCCAAAGCCCATTCCTTTTAAATTCAGTGTCAAGGATCCTATTGATTTAAAGGGATTGCTTTTCAGCCATCAAACTAGAAATACATGCCTTTACTGACAGAAAGAAATATTGGGTAGGATAGAAACAGGACGGGGAAAGATCCAGGATTTCAGCCATTCAGGAATGTTTGCTGGATCCACCTTTGTCATTTGAATGTCGGAGAAATGTTGTTCATTCCTTAAAGTGCAAACCCCCTCAAGGTGAAGTCAAAGCCTGTCTATAATTGTAATTTCTCTTGACTGTAGGAAGCTTCTTTCCATTTCATTTTTTCAATAATAAAGAAGTTGATTGTAGCATTAGACTTACAAGGCACAAATTTATTGGTTGTGTTCCAAAACGTTGTCTAGGTGTTTTAAACAGAGAGAATAAAACAGAGGTGGAATTAAATAGAGCTGGAATAAAATAAATAGATTCAAGTGATACTTTTGAATACATATACAAACGTTTTGTGTGTGCTTAAATGTATAGAAGAATTTTAACCCTGAGTTCAGTGAGACTGCTTGATTTGATAAATTCATATGAGAATGATTTTGCAGAATCAGATTCTCAGTCTGAACTCTGTGAGGCAAGGACTTGTCCTCACAATCTTTGTCTGTGTAAAGGCTAACAGTATTTGAGTATTATATAAATAATAATTCACCACGGAGATTAATTGACTCCCATTAAGGATCCCACTTGCTATTCATCAGGCAACTGACATTTGGTAGTGGTGAATTTAAAACATGAGATAAAATCAATTTGCTACTTGTAAAATGTTTAATTCTATTGCCCCTCAGAAAGGTCCACCAAATTCTTGTAATGTGGTCAACTATGTGGATGAGGTTTGCTCATGGAGGGGATTTCCATAAAGACTGTTTTGGTCAACAATGTAATTTATTAATTATCTCTGATTTCAGTATACTTTGTTTGTCTAAGTGTGCATTGCATATTTGTAAGTATGCATTGCATATTTGGTAACAATGCTGAGATGGGGAAGGATGGAAACAAAATGATGGAACAGGTTAAAAAACTTTAATCCCAAGAGATTAAGGATATAGGAAGACCAATTTCCTAACTGTGCTTAAAAGCTCCTTCCTTTTTCTAATAATTCTTCTGATTTATACTCCAAGATTGAAGGTCTGAAGGAGTTGATCAGTCTGAGTTCAAAAGCAGTTGGAATGTTTTTGCTTTGTGTTTATCTTGATAAATACAGTTTAAAAACAGTTGATAAATCACAAGTTTAGAGACAACCCTAAAATCTGATGTGGAAGCTGTTATGACAGAAAAAAATGCATTGTGATTCTCTCTCAGGGCATCACTTTGTCTCTGGCTCAATGTTTGAGCAGCTCTCCAACCTAACAGCGACAGCTCTGCTTTGTACAGAGAAAAAGGTTTCTTCATTTAAGGTGTCCTAAATTTAGCACAAGTTAAGACTAAATATTGTTGAAACAGGGGAAAAAAGTGCTGAGTGACACATTGCTAAAATATTTTGGTGACACAGAGCATAGATAACCTTCTTATACAGACAATAATGTCCACAGCTGGAGGATGTCACCCTAAGGAGCATTGGGCTACAATCCCACAGGGATAATTTTATAGAGGAGTTTCTCATTGTCAAGGAGCTATCCTATTTAATGAAATTTCTTTTCCTATTATAATTCACATTACTTGTTCTTAATTCAATCATTTTCTGTAAACATTTACTTCCTATCCAGCTTGACTGAATGTGGACATCATCCATTCTCTCGCTTTGAGTCTTCTAGGTCCAACATGCAGACACCTGAACCATAAAACATCCCCTCAAATTAATTCAATAACACAATGCAGGTGCTGGGAGGCCTGAAGATAGACCCAAATGGATCATGTGTGATTACAGGCAATGCTCTGACACAAACCTTTCAAGTGTTGTACCAAGAAAGACAAGCTGGAAATAGGAGGATAATTAGGCTCTTTCTTTAGCATGAGCACATTTCTGCAGTGCTGGAGTAATTGCAGCCCTGCTGTGACAAGCAGAAACTTTCTCCAAAGGCAGAAAAAGGCTTTGGAAATTGTAGCCATTCAAGAGATCACTGGGTCTCTATTTCTGTTGAATTTTTAGGAATATAAGCAAATATAAGTTTTAGGCAAGCTTGCAAAAATTAATATAGTCTCTGAGATCTGCAAATATTGCTCAGATTTATTTTCCCATCAGGGTTTTTTACAAGAAGTTATATAGTGTTAAGACTTACAGTTTGCACAACAATTATGGCATTCTAATAACCACTAGGAGGTTTCTCCCAGAAAGTTACACAGGTACAAAACCAATCCCAGAGTCTCTGATATTCATGAGACTTAGACAGACTGAAATATTTCTACACTTCAGTGGGTTTGGACACTACTGGTTGGCTTCACCCCACACAACTTAGGAAGCTAAACATTAGAAATAAAAGTTACTCATTCAGAGATTGCTCAGATGACAATTACTGCAAGAGCAACTGTCTCTCCTCGTTGGTTACTGAGAGATTTAAGAATTCTTTGCCCAGAGAGGTTGTGGACATTCCATCCCTGGAAGTGTTCCAGGCCAGGTTGGATGGGGCTCTGAGCAACCCTGGATAGTGGAAGATGTCCCTGCCTCTGGCAGGGGTTTGGAACCAAATGATCTTTAAGTTCCCTTCCAACACAAACCATTATAGGATTCTATAATTTTAACTTTCTATTTTTAGTAAAACTATATCCCACAAATAAAAGCCCACAGGGTATGTCCTAAAACTTCACTGGTCAATACTGAAGAAAGTGTTTCAGTGTCCTAAATGAAAGAAAAAAGGGGCAAAGTGTAATACATTTAAGCTCTGGTGTTTGCAGATGTCACAGGTAAAACTGAAGAATCCAGCTGTGCCTTAAAACCTCATCTCTAGAGTTAATAACCTGAGTTTGATTCTTAAGATGCTTGCTTTGATATAAGAAAAGTAATGGAGGCACAGTGATCTGAATTTTTTCAGATCAAAATTAGGACTCCATGTATTTACTGAATGATTCAAAAAAGATTCCTTTCGAAAAAAACTTAGTAGACAAAACAGTAGCCTTGAAACAAGGCCCTGAAAATAACCAAATGTGGCCTGTGTGTACATATTAGTATAATTTTATGCTCCATTTCCAACATGGATATTACAATAATAATTCACACAAATTATAGGTCAATTTTCGCAGAGATGCTGCCCTAAAGGTGCATGAAATTGCATTAGGAGGGGAAATTCACATCATACTTGGCAATCACAATTGAACATAAAAGTAATGTTTTAGTAACCTCACAGCATTGAAAGTGATGGTGGGTTTCATGATGTAAAACTAATGTTCCACCAGAATGCACCAGCTGTAATTAAAATGGTTTGCATTGTTCCTCACTCTGTGAAACCTTCTATGAATGATAACACAGGCACCCGCCTTACCAGGGCTTATGCAGTTTTGTTATTTTTAATTTTCCATGCCAAAACACTTCTCCCTATGCTATTCCCCATGACCTTGTAGCTTTTTCTCATCAGTATAAAAACTTGATTATTACAGTTCATTCCTTTCTTGAGGTTTGGCTGTTGTAGATGGGGGAAAAAAAATAAAAAGAAGAGAGAAATGAAGAACAAATCAGGCCAAATTCCCAGATTGCTGGCCCATGGAATGGATAGTCGGTGCTCCTTCCAAAGCCCAAATTCACCTGGCCAGAACCCCTGTGCTCCATGCTTCTTATCCTCTGACTCCAGGATTCCAGATGGGCTTAATTAGTGAGACACATTAGTCCCAAGGACTGACATAGAATTAAGAGTGAATGACTTCTAGCTCAATTTCTCTCATTTTTTTTAACCCAGAATACATATTTCAGGGCAGCTGATATATACTGACACTTTTTATACTCCTTTTGTCAAGAAAATTTTCCTCCACAGTTTGTTATTGTTTGGTAGGTGCCATAAAGAGCAGCTAGCACCTGTTTCTTTCCCTGTGGTGGATTTATCCTTATATTTGTCTGCTTCCTATGTTCAAACTGATCTCCAAAGGCCTGTTTAATTAAGGTCTATATAATTAACAGGTCCAATGAATGAAGAAGGGGAAATCCCTGAGCTTTGTGGCCCAATAGCTGATAGAATTTCTATCACTCACTTTTCTATGTTTTAAGTTTATCTAATAAAAATCTGATTTTTAAGAAAAGCATAACTCCTTGCATTCCTCAGAGGGCAATTTGAACATAATTCAGCTGTGACAATAGAAAAAGAGCAATTACACTCACCTACATGGTCTCAGTGAAATGAGAGATGTGATTTTGTTCAAAGGAATTGCCTGATTGTAAATGGACTTCTCAGTGAATGCCACCCACACCCCCAATTCTGTGCTTCAGAAAACTACTGGCATGCAAAGCACAGGAAGTCTGACTAAGAGATTTCATGTCCCCAGATAACATCCACATGAACACAGTTAATCGTTATTTAAATACTCTCAGCTAGAACTTTGATTTTCAGATGGCACCATCCTCCCCTTCTATCCTAGTGGTGCTACCATTACAAATTTAGAGAACAGATAACTAATGAAATGTTGATATCAGTTTCAAGAGTGTGATTTATGCTCACCTGTATAGTCTTATCTCAGCTGAAATTGATTTTTAATACACTGTGTATGTCAGCTCTGAATTGTCATTACCAGACTGACTGCTGTGAGATGTTGTGGACAGAAGGGACTCTCCTTGGAATGTGACAATCTTTCCATTGGTATTAGACTGCTGCTTTTGCTCCCTAGGAAGAAATTATGTGAAAAAAATTTCTTCAGGTCTCTTTAAGAGGCAAGTGATGTTAATCTTTTTTTCTCTAGACATGGAAAATGATAGTTTTCTACTAAATGCTATGTAGGTGACTGGTAAAAGAACACAAATGAAGGAATTCATGCATCAGCATTTGAAATCTCATTAATATCTTCCCTTCTCCAGGAAAGAGGTGCACCTTTACACAGCAAAACATGCAACACTACAAAAAAGTGTTACATGCATCTGGTGTGTTTGGAGAAATCCTTGTAATACTGAAATAAATGGCTTTTTCTTTCTCATTAGTTTTATCAAAGGAGTCCCACTATGTTTCACAATTGCCTTTTGCTCAGTACTTTCCAAAGCAATGCCCAATTCCTCTGTTCTATAGTTAAAAAACCACAAATGGAATATTTCTTTGTTTCCTTTCTTATTTAAAGAACACCCTATAGACTGTGAGAGGTACTTCAAATAAGAAAAATTCCCATGCTTATAACTAAGACAAGTACTAAGCAAACCCTTCATTACATGTCCCTCAATATGGTTCACTTTGATTTTTCATTTATAAGGGAACAGAATAGAGCTTGGCAGGTCATCTATTCCTTCATCTGCACCACAGCTGAATCACATTTACTTTTTATTTTTTCTTTTTTATTTTGACAGATGTTTACAGATATTTTGTTTGTCACAGCTCAATTAATGACTTACTGGCAGATTCCACAGCCTGGGAGCTTCTGTCAGACCTGCTTCTTCACACCTAATGAAGAGGCCAGGAAAGCCACTGGGCAATATTGCTGTCCTAGTAGCTGGATGCCCTGAAGCACAGAAGTGAAGAACCTGCCCCTGGCTGGATCCACAGGACAGCCTGGAATCACTTTTCTTTGTATGGATCTGCATTTTCTCTCTCAGCAGTTGTTGCTCCCCTGTGGGCTGTAAAACAGGAATTTGGACCTCATAATGACAAAGGTTGAGTTGTTCATGCTGATGGATAAATAAGAGAACTCTTCAATCTGACTTGTGACACATTTATGAAGAGGAGCCTGTTACCTGTTTACTCTGATCGTGGTCACTGGATCAATAATGTACTATTGTATTCTTTTATTTGCCCAGAGAAGTTGTGGCTGCCCCATCCCTGGAGGTGTTCAAGGCCAGATTGGATGGGGCTTGGAGCAACATGAACTACTGGGGAAGAAACGAGACAATCTTAAAAGCTCTCTTCCAACCCAGGCCATTCTGTGATTCTATGATTCTCTTCTCAGTAAGGCATTTTTTAAAATGCAAATCTTCATGAGTATCCCTGATTTTTTTTTTTTAATTGAGAACCTTCTTTTTTTTTGCCTTTTCATTTTCCTCACCTTTATATTTTATATTTATATATTTATAGATATACTCTAACGTTTGTGTGGATGATGTTCTCAGATATTCATAGAAAAACAGGGATACAGGCAGGTCTCTAACAAACAAAGCATGCCACCATGTCTGGAAAAAGAATCATAGGTTTGAATTATCTAAAATCAAGAGCTGGTTTAAGTAAACTGGAGGAAACACAGACTTGCAAAAGAGGCTTAGAAGCATAGAATGGTTTGGGTTGGAAGTTAGAGAGCACCTAACTCCAGCTATATATAGAAATTAACTGATGATTCCTTCCTATGAGTAGTTGCTAGTAGTTAGAACTACAGAATCAGAGAATAACTCCTGGTACAGAACAGGACTACCCCAAGAATCCCTCCATGTGCACGAGAACCTTGTCCGAACACTTCTTGAACTCTCTTAGGTTGGTGCTGTGACCACTGCCCTGGGGTGCCTGTTCCAGTGCCCAACCACCCTCCAGGTGAAGAACTTCTTCCTGATATCTAATCTAAACCTGCCCTGATCCAGTCCCATGCTAGTTAGGGGGTGTGTGTCTCAGCCTGCAATCATCTGCTGAAATGAAGCCACAGTCTCACCTGAAGCGCTCTTTGTAGAGTGGCTGAAGAATTTTTATGGAGCAGGGTTCAGTCACAAGCTGTTCTATATGGTAATTTCCCACTCCGGACCAAACTTGTGGCTCACACTGGCACTGATTTCACAATCTGAACTGCATTGCACTCAGCACTACAGGAATAGTGTGCTTGACAAATGATGAACTTAAAATTCACAGGGATGCTATTTTGGGCCTGACCAGAGCAGTAGGTATTGAAAATCTGTCTGCTGTGATTTATTTCAGGAGATATCCTGCCCAGTATTCCAAAACCTGCGCTGTGACTTTTATTGCAGAATTTGTCCAGATGTTTATATCCCTTCAGACAGGCAGCTTGCTCCTCATTAAGTAAGGACATTACATGAATGTTCCACCCTGTACTCACCATGAATATATAGATGTGCCAGTGCTACCAGCAGATGTAACCTCCTAATTCAATCTGCAAGGGCTGAGCTTTATTATTCTTTAGATTTGATAAAATTATACATTAATTCACTGAGAAAAACAAATAGATGTTTTATGGAAAAGACTTCAACTGGGGCAGTTGAGCCCCAGCTCAACTGTATTATGATGCAGCCCCAGTTGTATTAGGATGCCTGTGGCAAAAGTCCCTTTGACCATTAGCACAGGGGAAGAAATGTAGTGATCTCTCAGCTTCCAGTCCTTCAGGCATGGATTATTCTGCTCACTGTTCAAGTATAGACTAATATATGAAAGACGTATTCACTGATTATGTGCTTTATTTGGGGTATTCCCTCATTCTTTATGTATGGGCAATATCACCTGAAAGTTCTCATGAGGTTAGCAAGTCAATGAAACAAAAGCTGGCAATATTATGACACTATGAAGCAGAATTCCATTTTTATGCTGAACTGAAGGAAAATCTCAACCAGCACTTAACTGTTTGTTAGTGTCTTATTTTGACAGCAACAAACAGTTTTGTGCAGCACAAGTCGCTGCATTTTAAATGCTCCATAAAAATGCTAAAATTCTTGGCTTTGTCAAAAGGAAAAAAAAATATTAAATTTCGCTCCTTTATGAAAGTTTAGGCAGACCAGCCCCACAGCCTTTCCCTCACTTCCCCATGTGAGGCACCCTGTCACAGAAGATCAGGGTGGCCAGCAGAACCTGTCTTTCCCAAGCCCATGCTGCGAGAGGCTTGTCCTGTGTGAGCTGTGTGATGGCACTTGAGATGATCTGCTCCAGTAGCTGCTGCCTACTCTAGGACTACGAAGCTGTCTGTGCTGCTTTCATGCACTGCAAAGAACATCTCAGTGTAGCTCTGCTCCTTGGAGGGGCCGCTCACCAGGAACTTGCAGGAGCGGGAGCAGGGCAGCATCGTCAGACGCTGGCGCGGCCACTGAGGCAAACGCAGCCAGGCTGAAAACAGCAAGTTTTGCACCCAGCTGGAGATGTGCTCCACGTTTAAGAAGAAGCCTGTGCAGAGGGTTTCTAGGACCGGTGATCTGTGGTCCTGCAGAATCTCGTTGCCCCGGCGATGGACAAAGCACAAGGAATATCCCATCTCACACTCTGTGGAGCACGTGCACTCCAGCACCACGCGGATGTCAGAGCTCCTCTCTGGATGCTGCCTCACAGTGTCCTGCTCCAGGATGAAAGAGTGGCCGGGGGGTGGCCTCAGGAACACGAGCAGATGGTAGAAGATTATATTCTCGGCAGTACTCCAGAACTCATGGTTGCCATCCATTCCTCTGTCTGGGTAAATCGCTGGCATGAAGGTCCTCCTGGAAAACTCTCGGCTGATATACAGGAGGTCACGCACCAGCTGCTTCAGATTCCTGCACGGCTCAGGCAGTTCCTGCACTGGTAATTGGGTGTATTCAGCCAAAAGCCTGGCACCCATGCGTGCTCTCTTGAAGTCTTGTTCCCCCTTGTTATCATTCTTGCTGATGAAGGCAAGCTTCCTTTGCCAGGTCAGCCAGCAGACCTCCAGGAGCATGGCTGCTGCAGTGGCCCAAAACAGCCAGTTCTTAAACACATAATGGACAAGGGCTCTTTCCAGGGGTCTGATCTGCTCAACCTCCTGCCACAGCTCTGTCATCTGCTGATGAAGAAACTCCTTGCGCTGCTGCATCTGCTGTGCCGTGGCCACGTCGGCCTGTGGATCGTGTGTCAGCCTGGGCAGGGCAGCCAGCACGGCCACCAGGAACCCAATGGCCACAGCCATGGCCTGGGACAGGTGGGGAAAGGGGGCCAGCAGGGAGTGGGAGCATGAGACAGGGGCAGAAGAACAGGAGCTGCCTGATGTTGGCTCCCACTGTGACCTGTTCTCTGCGATGTCACAGCCACCAGAGCCACATCACGAGGCTGACAAGCCCCAGACTCCATCCCCACCCCCTGCTCAGTGGGTTCTGGGCATCACAACACTGGATGCCAACAGACCCACAGGAGCTCCCAGAGGGTCCTGTGGCAAAGCAGACAAACCCCCAGTGCCACCACAGAGAGCCCTGAGCTCCTCTGACCCATCCCCTGTGACAGAGCCCTGGATTAGATCTCTGACTTTGGCTTAGAAACCCCCTCCAGGCATTTGCCCCAACCCTCATCCTGCTCAGCCCTATCATAGAACAGCGCAAAGGACTGAAAACATCAGATAAAAAAGATTTCACTGTCTGACAGAATCAGACAGGAGCCTTGAGATCGTGCTAAACTTTTATTAAGTTGAGCCTGGATTTATGGAGGATAAAATTTAGTGTGTGTTTCTGCAATATCTAATAAATATC
>VWZS01004204.1:0-157814 GCA_013397075.1 Rhabdornis inornatus
CTTCCTTCCTTCCTTCCTTTCATATTCCTAATTTCTCAGCATATTTATAGAATGATTTTGAGTCATTTTTGTTCAGAGAACTGTAGTGTAGATCTAGGACTAGAACTGACTTGTGCACTATGTGATTTTGACTCTCTAACATCCTCCCCCTGTATGGTCGGAAGCCTGTACATCTAAAATACCTGTTGGAAGTCTGTATATCTAAAATACTTGTTGGAATGTAACAGAATTCATCATACTGAGAAACAATATAATATTTTCAGGAATTTGCAAAAATTGATATTTCTTCATTGAAGTTCTCAGGTTATGTAAGCAAGTGCAGGGTCTTTGTTCCTAGAGTTCTTATTGATCTTTTAAATGTTGGCTAAATTACATGTCTGATGAAAATCTGTTTTGATTAAATTAAATAAATACTTTATTTACATTAAATAACCTTAACTTTACATTGCTGAATCCTGATGACCTGATGGTTGGTCATGATAAGTGCTTCACCTGAAAAACAGGATGTTGATTAAGAGATCTGAGAAAACTTTGTTTCCAAATTCTTAAACCCCAAATATCTTAGCTGTATTTAAATGAATTCAAAATATAGGAAAAAAAAAAAAAGAATAATTTACTGAAGAACAGGGCTAAATCATAAACCATCATAGCCCTTCTAAGGTAATACTTTGTCATTGATCAGCTAAATAGTTAAATGCGTTTGTTTCGATCAAATGAAAAAAGCTTTGATGGAACCAAAATTATTTTAAAGTTTTAAAATGTCACATTTACTGGTTGAAACAGTTTCAGAGGAATCACATTTTATAGTATAATCTCAGCAGCTCTCCTTTGTGTGTTTTACAACAAAATTTCAAGGCCAACAGAACTGGCCTTGGGAAGCCTGACTGGAGTCTGGAAGCACCCAGATAAACTCAGTGTTGTCACTCCAGATCTGAGCACTCAGTTAATGCTATTTTTATTTCAGACTAGTCTGCAGTGGGAATCTCTCCACCCCTGGTAATGTTAGTTAATGTTTCTTTGGCAACATTTGTGGATCAGCTGCCACCTCTAGCCAACTTTCTTATTTATTTAAAACAATGTGATCTTGGTTTCCAAAGAAGAGCTTCTGGTATTATATACTATTGGAGTAAATATTTTGGCTGCAAAATTTTCTGAAGTCACTCTCCCTAAAAATTTGAAGTGGCAGAAATAAGTCTGAGCAAGCTGAGCCTTGCACCTGTTAGTAAAAAGAAATTACTTAAATATTGCACAAGTGGTAGCATTTCCATCTGTGAAACATTGCACGCCTGATGACATGAAAGAAAATGCACACTGTAATCTCCTTTAAAGAATTAAACACAGTTTTTAACCCTAAATAAACACTGTGTGTAGGGGTATGGTATATTTTAATTGGATTCTAAACTTCAAAACTTTATTTTTCCTCACTGTTCGGGAAGATTTACCATTAGTTGAAAAAGACGAAAAATCATAATTGTCAGTATTCACCTTGAAAAAATGTGTAAATTATAAAAAAAAAAAAAATTAAATACATTCTTCCTTTTTTTTTAAATAAGAAGGCTTTCTGCTTTTTAAAACCAACCACTAATTCAAATAATTGAACTGAGTGGAAAAACCAAAACATCATACCAAACTGCATTGAGATAAATGAGATTTTAGGGACTCTATCTGGCATTGCCAATGTTTTAATGTCACGTAATTTAAGTGTAAATAACTACTTGAAGATTGATTACTTTCATGTAGTTCCAAAAATTATCTATATCCTAGAGATTACTTGGGATGACTGTGTCTTAAGGAGTCTATTTTCTGGCTTTCATTCTACAACTGAACACAAAATACAGGAACCATAGTGTATGTCCTGGAAAAATGAACAGATTTTTTGGCAAGGATTAGAAGGCTTCTAAAATCTGTTCCAGAAAACAAAATGTTCATCACTGAAACATAATGATTTATAAAATTTAACATTACGAAAGCCAGTCATGGCAGTGCCATGTGCTTTGTATATGTATGTATTTAATTTATTATTTGTTTTTATTCTGCCCTAAATAATCAATGCAGGAAGAAAAAGTAGTTCCATACATTCTGTACCCATTGCTTATAAAGCAATTTTCTTTTAAAATGGGAGATACAGGCTTCACCTTGTGATTATGGGTTGCATATTCAACACTGGGAAAGAGCTTATGGCATTCTTTCTTGAAAATGATATTAAAAGTATCAAACGGTTAGTTTAATAGACAAGTCTTGTGCAATTTTCTTTGAAATATCTCAAATGTGGAAAAAGAGCTGAAGAGTACACTCACGTAGATGGTGGATACTCCAGCAGAACACACTTCCAAGGTTCAGAGCAAGGAAAGTACATCAAGAGAATCCTTAAAAACCTTATTGGAACTGTTTCCATACATTTACTGGAAAAATCTGAAAAAGTGGTAGTTCATTTTTTGGGGGGTAAAAACTACTTTGGTACTGAATATTAGAAAGAACTTCACTTATTTTCTGATGGGATTTGTGTGTTGAAGTAAATAAATATGTCCATGCAAATGCCAGTGCTCGACCTTGAAAATAGGCATGGGTTCAATTTCACTGAAAATGGGATACTGAATTCATGTTGAAATAGTATGATGGATTGTGCAGCTTTTATCTGTTCATGTACATACAGATACTTAAACTCTTCAGAGAGCAGAAAAATTATTTTGTTGGGTTGATGTGGGGTTTTCATAGTAAACGTGCATTTAATGTGTCTGCTTTCCTCTGTCTCCAAATGGCAGTGTTGAGGGAATGGTTTCAAACTGAGAATGGGTTTAGATTAGATATTAGGAAAAAATTCTTCCCTGTGAGGGTGGCGAGGCCCCAGAAGAAGTTGCTCAGAGAAGCTGTGGCTGCCCCATCCCTGGAAGTGTTCAAGGCCAGGTTGGATGGAATTTAAGCAGCCTGGTGTAGTGGAAGTTGTCCCCACCCATGGCAGGAGGATTTGGAATGGAATGAGCTTGAAGGTTCCTTTCAGTCCAAATTATTCTATGATTCTATGATTTGTTTTTTGTCCTCAAATGCTGGATAATGCCTTGACTACCACATTCTTTTAACGTACACGTACCAGGAACGAGTAAATATAAACAACTGAAAAAAACAGTATGGCATTGAAAACATTAATGCTGATGATAATGCTGCATGTTGCAAACATGCAATTTTTGTAAGCTAAAAATAAAATTATGTTCTCTTTTCACCTGACACGTTTCTGACTAAATTGGTTTGAAACTGGTCATTAAGGTTTCCAAGGACAAAAAAATTGCATATGGTTTCCTTTCTTTCATCTGATTGCATTTTAAATACGGTTAAGCCTTTTTACATCAAAGATTGCTTTTTTGCTTGTACACAATTAATGTGACTGAATTATAAAATTTACTGATGAGCAATTTTGCACTGGTGTTCTATACCTTTCCTCCAAAAACCTCCTAGTAGAATGTGATGGGTCAGTCTGTTCTACTTTTTATATAATAGGCTGATTGCTAAAAATTACTAGCAGCAGTGGACAGTCTATATTTGTCAGATTGCATCATCACTAATGTACTGTCAAAAAACTCAACAAAACTCAACACTTGAAGCATGACCGACTTAATCATGAAGTGCATATTCAGGTAAAAATCAGAATTATCTTTTTTTTTCTTTGTTTTTGGTTTTGGGTGGTTTTTGTTTGTTTCCTTCTTTCTTTCTTTGTTTTCCGTTTTTGTTTGTTTGGGTTTTTTTTTGTTGTTGTTGTTGTTTTTGTTTTGTTTTGTTTGTTTTGGTTTGGTTTTGGTTTTTTTGTTTGTTTGCTTGTTTTTTTGGGTTTTTTTTGTTTTGTTTTGTGTTTTGTTTTTTTTTTTGTTTTGTTTTTTTTGTTTTGTTTTGTTTTGTTTTGTTTTTTGGTTGCCAAAGTGGTTTCTCAGTTATTATGAGCAAGTGTGCTTCAACATGGTAGTTGGCTTTAAATTTTCATTCATCAAGAGAAGTGATGCATTGAGAGTTTTGTTTCAGCTTGTCAAAATGTTATTAGGAAACAGTAAAAGGCAAAGTTTTTACTTGAAGTTGCACCAGGAGGAAAAGGTTCTTTCATCATCAGTCTGGTAAAATGGAACATACAATCCATGTGTTTGCTTGCTGCAGTAAGATGACACCTGTATCCCACTCATAATGAGGACAATATGTAATATATGAGATATTTTTACATGTATAAATGTAAATCTATATGTGAAGATGTAAAAAATAGGCCCTGGTATCCTATTACATGAGAGTTGTTATAAAGTGATGTTGAACTTAGTCATATGGAGAGAGAAAACTTGGCAAAGCAAAGAGATTTCTTTCTGGTGAAATGGTGTGGATAGAATTGAGATCTTTACCATGGAAGGAACAGTAAGTACATGAGTAACAGTAGAAGGTGGGAACTTCGAGATGAGTCTGACTTCAGGTTCAGTAGTTACTGCTAAATTGTGTATTCATAATAACACATTTCTACTTAAACTGTAAGTGATGGCTGCTTCGTTGAATTTTGCTAAAAACAAGACCAGCACCAACTGGTCTGTGGCAGGCTGGGCTCCCAGGTTTAAGTCACTGAGATTTCCAAATGCTGCATTTAATCATTTCTGGAAGTCGTCTGAGTTGTAATAGTGTGTTTAGGTTTGTTTCTTGTTTGTTGTGGGGTTTTTAGGTTTTTTTAGGCAAGGCAGGTTCCCTCTTGTGCTTGGATTTTCTAAAAAAGAAAATGTCTTTCAGTGTACTTCAACATCACAATAACAGGACCACAAATAAGATTCTCTCCATGTTTTCATTTGTAAGAGGATGTACTAAAATTTGTTTTATTTGCACATTAAGCATATACTTATTTTTAGAGCTAACCTGTTAAAGTGCTTGTATGGCTGCACTTGGATATAGAGTATTCATGGAGTGAAATGTTAACGAGTTGGTTGTTGTTGTTTATGTTCATCAGACTTCACTTAAGCATTTTATAAACTGTGTGTGACCAATCAGATGGTGACCATTTGAAGTCTTGCTCCCGTGCTTGGATTCAGATCTGTGAAGACTAAGGCATTCCTGTAGTTGGTTTTTGATGTTAAGAACTTGCACGGACATTTGGTTACCTTCTGTAATGCCTTCTTTTGAAAATAAATGCTTTTCTAATGCTCTCCACTGGTGAAATAGCTCCCTGAATTTATTTAAAAGATTCTTTTTGCTTAATAGCATACAGGTTAATTGAGAGTGTGTTATAACACTTTAGTCCTCTTGTTTTATATGAAATCTTCGTTTTTGTCTTGCTTGTGTATTTAACTTTTTTTTGCTTGTTCACATTTCAGAGGATACACACAGAGTTCAATAGTGGTTGAAGACCAAAGGGGTTTCTCAATACACAAATAATATTTTGGTAGGCATTTACTTATTAAAGCATTATTGGGTTGTATTTTATTTCCTTATCCTGAAATCATAGAAACATAGGATATCAAGAGCTGGAAGGGACCCACTAGAACCATCAAAGTCCAACTCCTGGCCCTGCAGAGAACATCCCAAGAATCCCACCCTGTTCCTGAGAGCATTGTCCAAACCCTTTTTGAGCTCTGTCAGGCTTGGGGCTGCCGCGACTTCCCCAAGGAGTCTGTTCCAGTGCCCAACCACCCCCTGGGGAAAGAACCTTTCCTAACATGCAACCTAAACCTCCCTTGTCGCAGCCTCAAACATTTCTGAAAGCCTGATTTTGGTTACCTGTATGCTAGTTTTCTTTCCACCAGGAAAGAATATGACAGGTCTAAATAGAAATATGTCTTTGAAAAATGTGTCGTAGGATGTCTATGTAATTTCTATGTCAAAACTTTCAGTCAGGTACTGAAACTCAGTTCCCTTATGTAATCTTTAATTATGGAATAACATTAAAAATAAGTGAAAGTTTTAAAAAACTTGCCTCCTGAACTTTAAAAATTTTCTCATGTGGAGCTACAGTTCAAAGCATGAAAAGTTTTCTGCAGTTGGAGTCTCTTGTGAGATTCCATTGCCTAGCTCCATGTCCTTTTCTGCAGTAATAAGAGCTGTCAGAGGCATCGTTGGAGACAGCTGAACCTCTCATCTCTTGTGACACACATTGTTTTGACTTCATTTGTAGAATTTCCTAATACTGGAAGAGGGAGAAAACAGGAGACAGGCACACATATGGCAGAAAAGCTATATCCGCCTGTCCCTCTTATTCTATATGTGGCATATTTGCTTTTTAAACAATGGCTAAATACGATTCTGGAGATACTGAAAACATTTAATAGAAAAGTATAACATTGTCAAATTATTTCATACCATTGACGGTTGCATTTTGAATTATTTGCAGATAATAGTAATGTTATGTTTTAAAATAATCATAATTAAATCTCCTTATTTATTGTGGCTTATAAGCCATTACAGGCTGCTAATTAACATTTCCCTTACGCCTTCTCTGAATGGAAAAAGGCAAAGTTATGAAAAGAGCACTGTGAATAAACACACTTTATGTAAGTGGCCAGAGATGTGCTAGTCTCCTGCTTTCTGAAGGGCTTTAATTAGCATTTTGGCTGGATCCTACACCTTGTGGTAATAGTTTCAGAGATTCCTACTTGGTTTCCAAGGCACTACTCGAACCAAGTTTTCCACTGCAAGGATCCCATGTACATAGGCATTAACAGCAATAATTGCTCACCTCTGCACTTAGTCTTCCTGTCCCTGATGTTGAGTCAGAAAATATTTCACAAAGGTATTGGACTGTTGGCAGTTTACATTCATCTGAGTTTTATTTGCTGAAGACTGCTGTGGCAGATGCTTCTCTGCAGCTTTGCAGCAGTTGTCCCTGAGACTGGGAGAGTTAAGGACGTTCAACTGACTTAATGACGTCTTGTCTAGCTGGATGTGCAAGAATTTTCAGAAGCACATAGATGGTGATCTCTGTATTTTTCTCATGCTTTACATATCTGACCCTTTTCTGAAGTACTTATGCCCATAAAGAAAAACAAGAGATGAAAAAAAAAAAATTAGACAGATGAGATTATGGATTCACAAATCTTCATATAGTACCATCTCTATTGGTGTGATGCATGTTGCATCCTGAAAGAGACTTTGCTGTTTTCACTTGTTCCTTGCTTGCTTTTGAGAGCTGATTACTCACAAGCCATAAAGGAGAATTGGTGATCTTCGTCACTGACACAAGTTTTCGTTTAATGCTGACCACAGACAATCAGTTGTTTTTTGTCTTTATCACTCCTTCTAATGAAAGGAAATAAATGGCTTTCTCTATTGTAGGTGATACATTTCCCAATCAGTGAAAAAAGGGAGAGCTTCTGAGAACTTGAAAGTATCAAAGAAAAGCTGCTTAGCCTTAGCAGTTCAGACATAAAATGTCTGTGCAAAAGGAGAGGAAGTCACAGGTGAATCACTTGAAAGAAAAACATTAATATTCACATAGACCAGTATTTAGATCATAGTTGAACAGGTAATTCCACTCTAAAGAATCTTTGCTACTTAAGATGTCTTTGGCAATTTAATATACAAAGAGAATTTGAAAATGCATATCATTGAAAAATGTTTAAGGATGGTGTATGTGGTCAAGAGTGGTGACAGTTACTCCAGCTATTATCAACTCCCTGATTATTTTTTGACTTCCTGCCACGCAGACTTGTTTTTAAGAGTACATTTAGTTTTGTTGTTTACATTCCTATATTTTAGGACAATAATTTAGGACAATTCCTATATCTAGGACAAATATTTTTAGGCACGTCACTTAGTGAAGGAACTAAACGGAGGTTTAACAACAGCCTGGGCTCAGGACTAGACTAATGGGTCTTTGACAAACAAATAGGAAAAGCCTGAGAACATCACACATACACGTCTTCAGTAAAGTGGTAGCATATGAGAAAGAGAGCAATATGAACTATTAAATTTATAAAAGTATTACCACTGTCAAAAAAAACCAAAAAAAACCAACAAAACCAAACAAAAAAAAACCCAAACAAGTAAAGAAAATAAATAAACAAACAAAAGCACTAAAACCAACCATGCAACAATTGCCAGCTTTTTGTAGGGAAGTGGCATGTGTTTACCATGCTGAAAGAAGCATGTGTCCAAATTTTGTCAGCTTGACACATGCCCACAAGCTGTTTGAACAAACTGTATTTATTCACTTCTATGGATTGCCCTGGTTTTGTTATAAAGTAGTTTAGGGGGTTTTTTTCTGATTTTTTTTTCTTCCCATTTAGTCCCAAGAGGTAAGAATCTTATAAATCATTTGATGCTTTTTCTACTTGTCTGACACAGCTGAATAGGCATTTTCAGCAATCAAGCTACTTGGTCTTATACCTAGACATTTAAATAATTTAAATGCTTTTTTGGGTTTTGAGTAGTAACTTAATGTTTAATGCCAGGTTTGGTTACTCAAATCACTGTTCCCTATCTAACAACAGCAGAGCCAGGCCTTCTAGAAGAAATTTGTCATTAATATCCATTAATGTATCTGTGGTACTTGAATTTGACCAAACTCCTTTTGAACTATCTGTCAGAGCCTAATTTAGCAACCTGACAGAAGAAAGTCCCAGAAGTTCAAGGCCTGTTTTGTAACACTTCTTAGGTCTGGTGTTAAATACCATTTACTTCCAGTCTTGCAGAACTTGGTTGTAACAATTTTGCATTTTCACTACACAGCATCTTCATGATTTTGAGAAATGATGATATCCCCTTCAACTTTGTGGTCTTTCAAATGAGAGGTTCCAGACCTTTCTAGCTTTTCTTCATGAGGCAGCTGCCCAAGCTGCATTTTGACATGGATTTCAGAACTGCCTGCAATGTGGGTTTTGCTCTCCCTTTATCCTTTCTAGTGATGCCCAAAGGGTTGTTGTCTTTTTTGCCTGCCACTATACCCTGCCTAAAAGATTTCATGGAACTGCTCATGGTAACTCCAGGATTCAGAGCTGTCTGCTTGTTCAGAGTTCAGTTTGCTTCAGATCATTGTTGCCTTTTGTTTACTAACTTGCACCTGTTCACCCTGAAGCTCATCTGCCATCTGATGCTCACACTCTCATCTTGGTGAGATACTCACCACTGTTGTGGCATCTGTCTAGCTGGAAAAGCTTGGTATTGTCAGCATACTTGGAGATCTGACAGTGCACTTCCTTTTCTGTCGTGAAAAGTGAATAAAATGAGTCAATCACTGCACTGATGCCTGGAGGGCCCCAGGACTGCCTCTTCTTTGTCCTGAAAAGGGAGCATCAAGCTCTTCCTTTTCTTTTTCTCTGCCTTAATTAGCTCTTTATTTTATGAAAACATTCCCGGTCATATGGTAGCTCAGTTTCTGTACCAATTTGCATTGAGAAACCTCGTTAAAAGTGTCTTGAAAATTCAGATATGTTATGTCTCCTGGATGTGGTTATTGATCCCCTTCAAAAAGTCTGGCAGGCTGCTGGGCCAGCATTTTTCTTCACAGAAAGCCAGACTGTCCCCTTCCAAACAGGCTGTTTATGTTCAGGCTCAGTGACCGTATGTTTTCCCGTAGACTCTCCATCTCAATATCCATCTTGAGATGAAAATCAGGCTCATCAGCCAGTAGTTCCTGGAATCCCCTGAAAATCTCTTTTGGTAGAGATCTCAAGGGTTACTCTGGCAAGCCGGGTAGTCTCCTGGCACATCAGCAGCTTACACACCTCGGTCTGTGTTCTTATAACATGAGTTCTTTCAGAGCTCCTGTGTGAGTGCTGTTATTCCATATCTAATTTATTCATTTGATTTAGTAATTTATTTTCCTTGTAAAAAGGAATAGAAATTTATCTAGTTCCTCTTCTCTATCTTCCTCAATGAATACTTTGGGAATCTTGAGCTGGAGTAAAGCATAATTATGTCCCAAACATTTGTGTATTCTATGGTTTTTTTCTATGTTTTTTCTGTCTGTGTCTTCTATGCTTTTGTCACGTGTAGTCCTGACAGATCCTATCTCTCTGATTCTGAAGTATTTAAAACACCTTAACATTTCTTTTTAACTGTTGTGTTGCCGTTACAGATTGGTCTATCAGTAGATTAAGTTAATGTTGTTTCATACCAAAAGTTTGGGGGGAAATGTTAATCTCAATACAGTGACAGGACCTGAGGGAGTGACCTGAAGCTGTGTCAGGGGGGGGTTTAGGTTGGGTATCAGGAAAAGGTTTTTCCCCCAGAGGGTGGCTGGGCACTGAACAGACTCCCCAGGGCAGTGGCCACAGCACCAAACCTGACAGAGCTCAAGAAGTGTTTGGACAAAGCCCTCAGGCACAGGGTGTGACCCTTGGGAAGGACCAGGAAGGTGATTTTGGTGATCCATATGGATCTCTTCCAGCTCAAGATGTTTTATGACCCTCTGAGTAAGGCCAGCACAGAGATCTACAGCTCTAAGTATTGAACCTCTGGAAGCTGCTAGATCCAGAACCTCTGGATCACTGCTGTTTCCCAAGAGCATTATAAACATGCCTGGTGACTTTGAAGCACCACAGATTGAAGTCAACAGAAAAACTAGCAGGCCTGTGGTGTTTTTCTGGCATTTTTCTTCCCTAAGGCAGAAGCTGTGGAAGAGCTAAATGAGCACTATAAGGCCCATTAGATAAAACAACCCCTCAGAAAATCTAGGAGAGTCAGAAAATGCAATTTCAGCCTAAGGGATGAAAGGAAGATAAGTCATTAAAAGCAGTTGATGGTATAAAATCTTTGTCATATTTTGACTGATTGTCATGTACAGCTTTTAACATGCTTTATTTTACGAAGCAATTTTGGGTTTAGTTTAAAAAAACCCCTAAAACTACATGTTTTGCAGTGAGATTCTAGCTTTCTTTTCCCTCCTTTTTCCCCGCTTTTCATAAAGGTTTTGATTAACTGCCATCGAAGGGTAAATACTGGAAATTCAGATCAGTAATCCTGTGAACAAACATTTTTCTTGAGCATTATTTAGGATGTTTTATCTTCAGGGTCCTCCACGCAGCTTTGTGAGACAGATGCCAATTTTTACATCTTTAACAAGTTGCTTCTGTGCCTGAAGGAACTTAGACAGAGACCTAATATTTTCTGGGAAATTGATGTTTCTGTTTCTGCTCCTAAATGTTACAAATAGACATTCTACATAGAATATGTGTAGAATCGCAATTTGAGCTATGAGCTCATATGAAATTTTACAAAAATATATATCCAATGGACCAATATCAATTTCCCCTTATACAAGTTTTTTCATCACTTTCTTATCTCAGCAATAAGGAGAAAAATCCAGATAATTTTTCTAAAGAGCAGCTGTTTAATTACAGTAAGCCTCAAGGCAGTGGAGTCTGAGAAACCTCCACATATGCAAGAGTAGAACTGTACAGCATCACTGTAGCTGTATGGAAATCCTGTGTGAGACACTTGTGGAAATAAGTTTTTCTGGGTTTTTTTGGTTTGGTCAGGATTTCTAACTTATACTAACTCATCTGTGATACCTTTCGCCTGATATTCAGAATATAGCAGGTATGTACTAGTCTGTGTCTCTCCTTGTTGGAAAATTCAGGTAAATTATAATTCAGGTAACTGTCTTGGAGCCATGGCAAAAAAAGTTTATTTAACATTATTTTGTTTAAAATTATCCTGTATTGTGTTATATTTCATTCTTTTTATATTTAAGAACCTGAAAGGAAAGCTTTTTTCCCTTTAGAAATTCTGTACAGCCAGAGAAAGGCCAGCCACACTAAATTACATAGTGGGTCTCCTGTGGCAGCTGCACACTCAAGCTACGACTGCATACAAATGAACACAAGGAGAAAATGAAACTTACTGGCATTAATTCTGATTTCTAGGAATTGCTTCTACATTTGCTGAGCTGGCACTTGTCATGGGATAATATGGCTTAACCAAATCAGGATCAAAGGAGTTTAATTCATTTAGTGATATATTAATGATACATAATTAGTCAGCAATCAATGAAATACACATTTGGGATCAATATGACTAATACAACAGATGAAACAGAATACTAAAGACTTCTAGAGCATTAATAATTTTTACACGTCCAAAATATCCTTTTGCAACTAATCCTTGCATTTCTAGGCACCCCCTTTCCCAAGTGGTGTGGCTTCCAAACATGCACCTTTTTCGGGGACTGTGGGCACACACAGCTGCAGGACATGTGGGTGCTTCAATTTGCCATGTAGTTGTGCTGTTTCCTGTCATCAGTGTCAGAAGAGAAAAGAAAAACAAACAAACAAAAAAAGGTGGTGCATGATGTTGACCCTATTAGGAGGGTGGATTGGTAAAACACCAGAATGATTCCCAGTTCTGCTCAGGATTTGGATGGATGGCTTTATAGAGATTGTAAAGCTTTCTCTAGAATACCAAAGGCTCCAAGCTTACCTCAGTCCTGCAACCTGAAAAGGTTATAGGGGAAAACACCACCAGTGATGCTGAGACTTCTGTTACTAAGCTTCTCATTTCACAAACCTGCTTAAACAAATAGCAGAGTAACTTTCCAGAAGGCTCTGGCCTGCAGGATCTCATGATTCTGGCATGGCTGTTGCTATGGTTTACCCAACCTGGTTTTTGGCAATTCTTCATCTCCACAGCAATTTTGTGACCTTGTTAGGAATCAAGAACATCTGTGAGTAGTTTCTTTAACTTAAATATAGCCCAACTTAATAGATAAAATGTAGACAAAAAAAAAAAGTAACTTTCATAGGTCAGAAATTTTTATTTTTAAGCTAATTTAGGTTGCATAAAGTGCAAGTCTTCTGCTAATTAATCATTTTAAGTAGAAATATTTATCTTTATAGGCATTGTGAGTTAGACAGAATTGCTGCATTTTTCTAGTACCTAAAATCTCAAGAAAAACATGAGATCACTTAAAGTAGGGCTAGCAGTTCTGCACCTATAAAAAGTATATTGATTTTCTGTGCTGTGCTTGGCTATAACTAGCAGAGATATTTTAAATTTATTTCTACCCTTTCATCTGTGATCTCCTGTTGTTATTATAATAGCATATTAACATACATTTTCCTGCAATTACTACATTTAATTTTAAATATGCCTTCTGACATTTTCTGCCTTCAGTACAAAATAAGCTCACTTCAGCTATTTGATTTGCTGACGTGAAGTACACAAAACATATTGGATTTTCTTATCTGAATTTTTTCGTTTATTTGCACATCAAAGAAAACACCTAAAAATGTGACTAGAATAACCCTGTTTGCTGAAGTAGGCAACAAAAGCTTGAAAACATTTGATGGGAAGTGAAGAACTGCATATCAAATGTGTAATTTGAATATTTCTAATGCCGGTATTTCTGACATCCTGCTGCTTCAAAGTTATTAAATGTGCTATCCTTCAAGGCCAAGATAACAAGAGACAAAATATGAAGGAAAATAGAGTTTTCAGTAAGCAGGAGCACATTTTTGGATACATTTAAACAAAAAAGAACCGAAAAGTTTCTTTGGGTCCCTCAGGTAAAATTGTATGAACCCTAATGGGTTTAGGTAGGAGGATGAGGCTTTGGCAATCCAAGAAAGGTGATATAAAAGCCCACATATGGATTCAGCTACTGACTCAAAATACTGGCAATCATGATGGTGACTTGATGGCTAGAGATACGTAATTTGGTAGCACCAAGGGCTTGTATAACAATGGATAATCCCAGTAGTGACCCTTGAGGGACAACACTCATGGTTTCCACTTGGACATCGAGCCATTGATAGCAACTCTGCACTTGCTCATCCTGCCAATTCCTGACACATCCATCAGTCCACCTACCAAACCCATATTCCTCAAATTTAGAGGTGATAATGTTGTGGGGAGCTGTTGTTGTTAGAGAACTCCAGCTAGATGCCATCTGTACCTCTTCTCTTACTGACGTAGCCACTCCGACACAGAGGGTTACTTTTGCAGGGAAATAGTTCAGCTCTGTAATTACACTTTTGACAACATCCTGTTAATTGTTAAGAATCACTGTGTAATCTGGGGCTATTATCATGAAGTTAAGCATAGTTCACCGTGTAAGTTTCTTGGCTAAATTATATTCATACATTAATTGGAATTTTTGAAATTTGTGAATGATTAATATTTTATTGAAATAAACAAACAAAAAACATCAAACAGTTATAAGAGAGAATGAAAGCCATACCCTCACTTTTGGGTTTTTTCTTTGAGTCTGGAATCAAAGTGATAAATCTGCTCTTTGTGTAATATAGATGATTTATGATTATGGGCTTTCAGGACTTTACTTTACATTACAAAAAAAAAAAAAAAAAAGAGAGGCTGCTGAATATATCTACCCTGAAAACCACTGCTAATACAAAAATGTTCTTTTTATTGCAAATGTTTCATGTTACAATATGTTGAAAAGAAAGAAGAAAATTTACTGTTCTCTCATCTTCTGACAAAGATTTTGTTGTTGAGGAATAAAGGAAATAAAATATGTGAAAGATGAGGAAGATTAAATGCAGCATCTTGAGTGTTACTCAGTAAATTAGATGTTAAAAATTAGCCCTCTTAAAGAAATTATGCAAAAGTACGAATAAAAGAAAAGAAAAGGTCTTTGAAATTAAGTTTGATTAAACAAACCCACTTTAAGAAGGGGCTGTGTGAAAAGCTCCTCTTTCAGAACTCCTAAAATATTTGGCATCTTAAAAAGTAAGAGCAATGAACTTCTTAGAAAGAAAAATTAAATTTTATTGTTGATATTATGACTTTGTGAGGATTAGTAGCTAGATTTTACAAGTCTAAGCTAGATTTTACAGTTTTAAGATGCATACATATATATGAAATAAAAAACGACACCCCTTCATGAAGACTTGGTTCACTGGCCCCATTGAAAACAAGAAGAATTACATGTCAAGACCCAAGTACTCTTTACTGACCTATGTCCACATACAGGTAAGAAAATGACACTTCCAGCAGAACTCTCTGACTATAAATAGCTGGAAAGCGATCTCCTTATCTCTTTCTTCAGCCACCAACACCTTCTTCACCATCTTCATTCCCATTGTGGTGTACACGGAGAAGAACTAGTGCTAGCGTAAAATATGTTTCTTTATTTGAAATGTGCATAATCAAGTTTTCTACAACCAAATCTTCCAAAAGATTAATTCCCTTTTTTACAGCTTCAGGGATTTTCTTTTTCGCCTTCTAATTTCTGGAAAATTATCCTTCACATCAGGTGCAAATCTCGTGGGTTAGCCCCTGATTACTGTCTGGGCATAGAGAATGGGCATGTTCAGTGTGCTACGGCTTTTGCCTAAGAACCATGTGAAAATGATTTTCCTCAAGTTTACTAATATGTGTTTATATGAGCTCTCTCAGACTCAGAAAGGACAGAATTAATTTCTTTTAATGGTTGTTTCAGAAGTCCAGCATAAATGTAAGAATGTACACAAATTAAAGTAATTTTAATTAAGCAGCTGTGTTGTAAGGGGATGAACAGATAAGATTTAAGGCCAGCTACTTCAAGTACAAATTGAATTATTTGAAATAAAGTCTGAAGATCAAGACTTATTTGGCAGATTCTAAATGATGGTTGAATAAATTCCTTTAATTATAAATAATTTTTGCCATATATCTGTTCCCCAGTGTGTTCGTTCTTTAACATTTAGTTATATAGGCAAATAGTGACCTCAAATCTTTGCAAACAACACATTTACTCCTGACTCATATATATGGCTGTATTCTATTAATTTACTTTCATTGACATTACTGTCCACTGCAGTACTTTTCCTTTTTTTAAAAGTTACCTAGAAACAAGGTTGAAGGGCCTGGAGGGCTTTTAACTGGACCTACTGTTTGGTAATGAAATGTGTGAAAGTAGAAATTTATTGATACATTTGGGAGACACTGCAGACACTCCTAAATCAGTGCCAGTGCAGGTCTTTCAGCTTACCCAGCTGCTCTCTGAGGATGAAGATAGAAAGATACAAATATTAGTTGCTTTCACACGAGGGATAATAGCAGCATTAAGAACATGACAGATATTTTTTTTTCCTGAGTATCCAGAAAGGTATGGTGATGAGCAGTTTCAGTTTATCAGCTGGGGATTTTTAATGATAATCTGTGTTCTAAACACTTTTAGAATTGTGACCCCATAATGCTCAGTATTTTAATGTTGGTTTCACTTAGCAAGAATTTCTAAAACATTAGTTTTATTTATTCCAATATTTTAGTAGGAAGTTCTCAAGAAGCTGAGATCTGGTGATTCATGACAGTATTCATCAGTGAGCACGTAAACAACCCTGTGCAATTTGAAGACTAAACAGATACCATAGCTATGATATAAGGAATATGCAGTTTGGAAAGCAGAAAAACAACAGAAGGGCTATAAACATAACTTCCTCATCAGCCAGAATTAGGAAAGGGTTGCAAAAACTCATGCAAATATTTATGAAGAAGCAGTACAATTTCTGTGTGGTACCTACCTAATGAGGTCTGGAGTCAAGCTGTCCAAATAATAATACATGTACTCTCATCATCAGTGATTAATTGGGAACATTTCTTCTTTCCTAAAAATGACATTGTGTCTTAGAATAGTGTTAGAGTAAAAAATCTGTTTCCAGAAGCAGAAAATATTATCCTGAGGATTTTCCACCCATCATTCTATGACAAAGTCATATTGGAACACTTGTTTCCCCAGGTGGAAAAATGTATTTGGCTAACCAAATGGCAGAAAGTTAAGTGAATATCTATTTTTAATAACAGGACTATGGATAGCTATTTACCACAGAGGCTCAGATTAGGTGCCAGGAATGTCAACACTTGGCTCTGCAAGGTGCAGATGGTGATGGGCAGTTTACTGTACAGACCCCAAGGTCTGTGAAGTGCTGGTTTATTCCACAAAGGATAAGTTGCACCTGTAGTGAGGTTGTAGTGGTTCCTTTACAGTCTGAAAATAAATGGAAGACCCAAACTGTGCTTGAAGTACCATCATTGGAAAAGGGAAGTGTCAATGCTATTACCTTGGGTTCTTCCAGGCCCTCTCTGTCAGAATATTTGGGCTGGGGCTGTGCATAGTTGCAAGCACTTTTGATGATTGTATTGTCCTTGAGCAAAGTCTTCCAAGGGGAAATTACTGGTCTACAGCTACCTGGGGGGATTTTTTCAATCTCATTTATACCAAGCTATGGACTTTGTACAATGATTTTATCCCTGAAGTCACACAAGCTTGTTCTAACTAGCATTAACCAGCTCTTCAGCAGCCCCTGACAACCCCCTCACCTTAGTTAGCCTAAATGAATCCATTTAAGTGCAGAGATTTCTCTTCAAAATAATTCAGATGTTATTAAATTAGTTGTCTTTTAGTTATTTGTCAGACTGTTTTATCTGTATTCAAGGAAAAATATGAATATGAAATATGTACATTTTATTGAAGCATGACTGTCTATTCTGGTTTTGTATTTTTATTTTAATGCAGTGCTAAATAGAATCAGGTACTTAAAAAATTGTTCCATATTTAACCCAGCTTCTAAAAATACTGGCATTTATAGTTTTTTTAAAAGGCGTTGTGTGAGTAAAGACCATATAATCCAGCATAGCAACATTTATTTTAATTCTCTTCTCAAATTTCTACTCTGTATGTAGTGGCCTTTCTCTCGAGGTTTTCATGTGCCCAGGAGAGCACATGTGGTCTGTCACCTGGCTCTGAGGACGGATTCTATGAGAACAAGGGAATTGTAAAGGTTACTCTTATTCTGGTACATCACTCCAAAATGTACTACTTTGGTTGTTCAGAAGTACTGTAGGAAAGGGCTAAAGCAAAGTTATGAGGTAGAAGTACCTCTGAGCTACTTAAATTTCTGCAGATAGCAGGATTCCTACAAAAATGGTGATAGTCCGTAGAGAATTTGAGAAAAGAAAGTCAAATAAGGGGAATTTTAAATAAGAAATTTTTAATAGTTCTAATTTAATTGACTTCCAGGTTTTAATAATGGATAATTTAGAGAAGAGTTTCAATTTCTTTGTCAGAGTATGTGATCTCTGAGACAGGAATGTGTAGATTTTACAGAAATTTTTTGTTGTCCTCAGTTGAGTTGAGCAACAGTTTTGTAAGGATGCTGGAAAGAGAATTGTGGAAGCAAGTCAGGTAGATACTAATGAATCTGTTTAGCACAGTGTTACTGCTCAAAGTATAGCTAGTAATTTTTAGGAATGACCAGTATTTCTTTCTGTTAGTTATTACTGGGGGGAGGAATTAGGAGTTTTTGCTGAGGATGGTACCACTGCCTGTGTATGTGTAAGTGCCCCCTTAGGCACAGTCACAGTCCCTGTTTCATGTTAGGGAGTGAACTTACAAATCAATAAAATTTGGGGCAGTGGTCCAAGTTCTATTGCATTTGGTAGGAGAGGGGCTCCTGTGCTTCTAGGTTCTTCTGTAAGTCTTATGTCTGTTGTTATATAAATGTGTTTTATATCTGCATTCTCTTGTGCCAGGGAGGTTAGATTGGATATTAGGAAGAACTCCTTCATTGAAATGGTGTTTAAACACTGGAACAGGCTGGCCAGGAAAGTGTCAGATTCCTGGAAGTGATCAAGAAATGACTTGGCATGACCCTTAGTGCTATGGTTTAGCTGACATAGTGAAGTTGTTCAAAGATTGGACTCAATGACCTTGGAGGTCTTTTCTGACCTTTATGAATATATAACTGAACCAAAAGTGAAAACTTACCTCTCTGACTACAATTGCTGCAGTTAGAGAAGTACAGTTGCAGAATTCATTTCTGTGGCTCTCGAGTGTCACATCCTGTTTTGCCCTAGAGGGGCAGAAGACCATTTGGTAACTGGTTTTCAATGATTTATCACGATTACAATTATTCAGTCTGGCTAATTAAAATTTTGATAATTGAAAACAAGGATTCAGAGAAAGATACAGTTTAGGTTCTGCATGAGATCTCTTAGAAAAGATGGGGGAAAAACATCCAAACTCTAATCTCTGTGCAGCTCTGTGGTCAGATTATTAGATGCTGGCTTAGAATTTTGACTTTGTTGATATATCAGCATTCCGTGGTCATGCAGTATTATCAAGATCACTTTTTCACAAAGAATAAACAGAAGAACTACTCCTGTCCTCCAAAATAATACAGGAAAAGAGTATAGTAATTAAAAGCAACAAAGTTTCAGGTCTTGTATTTATATGCAGAATTTCTCACTGTCAGCTAAGATCATTTTTTCATTTTATATCAGAGATGAGTTTCTGCTCTAATTTGTGGTCACTTTTTATCAGTGGATAAAAAGGGAAACTTCTTCCTTGCGGATATATACAGGCAGGTACTTTTTCCTCCTCCCCTTCAGCACCCTCCAAATCCTACAAGTAATATACCACCTAAAGCCAGAAAAATATCTCTTTTATTGTAATCTGGAATCATGAGTTACTATTATTGTGGTTTAGAAACATCATAACAGTAAAATCCTTTGCAAATGCCAAACACATATATAGCTACAACACTTGTATTTAGACTACTCTTGCTGTTTTCTGGGAACTATCTTATCGGTGGGGAACAGAAGTCAGATATAAATAGCACTTTGCCCTTTTAGTTGCTGTTGCTAATGTACTTTGTAGTTCCATGAAGTATGTGGTAGCACTTTTATGGTGGCTTAAAACCAGATCTAGCATAAAAGAGCAAGTGCATCATGCACTCACAAGTTCAGATTTGGTGCACAGGCTTCTTGGAAATGTTCAGACCTCAAAAAAACGTGTCCAGCTACAAAAATGGTTGGTTACTCTCCTGGCATCTGAAGCCATGCTTTATCTTCATGAGTTATATATATGTAGCAAAATGCAAGGCTAGTGGAATTATCAACCAAGCTCTAATTCCATCATATTTTTTTTTTTAACATTGGGGAAAACAAGTGTATTCTTCACACTGACTGCAGCAAGAGTCCTTTGTTTCTGCTGATAAGACAGGGTAACCTTATTCTAGTTTA
This sequence comes from Rhabdornis inornatus, assembly GCA_013397075.1. Lineage (NCBI taxonomy): Eukaryota > Metazoa > Chordata > Aves > Passeriformes > Rhabdornithidae > Rhabdornis > Rhabdornis inornatus. The sequence goes on from VWZS01004204.1 coordinate 19,903, forward strand.
GCCACCTTCATGGAACTGTAACTTCCTCTGTGACCAGCACCACGGGTGAAGAATTTGTGGATTGTTTTGATTTTGGGTTTGGTTTTTATAATAAAACCCCTAAATCTCTCTGAAATTTACCAAACAGAAAATTGTCAAGTCAGCCTTAATCATGACTAATCAATTAAATCCTTGTGGGTCAGGCACTATATCCAACTGGACTTTGAAGATTCCTTTGCCATGGGGCCACTTAACTGACTCTGATTAAATTTACATTGTCAGCCATTTAATTATTTTCCAATGCTCCAATTATGTGAAAATTGATACAGAATGATTTAGTCTTTGCAGTGAATTTAAGACTGTCTTCTTTTATGTAGAAATTTGACATCTCAACTCTGGGATTAGCATGCAAAATTCTGAAAAGGAGGATTTCTGTCATTTCAGTAAAATAGATACACCTGTGAATATATGTTTTTGTTCAATTTGCAATTTATAGTATTTAATAGAAACATTTAACTTTTTTTTGTTGTTGTTGTTATCCATTTCCCCCCAATTTATACTTCAGAAATCTTTAAAGAAAACGATAGTCCTATGAAGGGGTTTGGATTTTTTTGGTTCCTGCATGTAGTGGCAGAATCAATAGCGCTCTCAGTCTGCTTACTCCTGATTCAATTGTCATAGCCTCAGATTGGCCTTTAAACTGAAGGATTACAAAATGAAAAATAATGCCTTTTGATTGATGGTGGAGACTCAGTCCAAGTCTGCTTTTACTCTGGGAACTTATGGGACTGAAGTTGCAGATTGCATTACTGGCAAGGATCCAGTTCTCTTGAATGAACTTGATAGGATTTAATGGAATTAATAATTAGGGCATCTGACCCTGCCACTTGGAGTGGTGCAAGTGGCATCTTGGGGCCAGCTCAAAATGTGAAGACAAGCCTTGTACAAGCAGGGGAGTTGTCATAGCACCAAGCTCATCTGCATAAGTTTGAGGAGAAAAAGGAACATCTTTATATCCTTACACTGCAGCTTCACTGGTGGTTAGTAACTATTTCTATAGCTAAGAGTTACCCCACTTCCACAAACCTTCTGGAGTTCTTCCAAACAAGCTTTTTAATCACATGCAATAGATGTTTATTTCATTATTTGCTTTGAGGCACTTAAACATCTCACACTATAAACGGGAACAGATCTTTACAGAACTAGACACAGGAAAATGTATAAAAGCTAATAAATAATCAGTGAAGACCAAAACCACTGATGCTGCACAAGAATGCAATGGGAGTAACCCATTGAACATGGATGGTCAAATGTATTCCAAATTAAAAGGTACCCACTAGGGGAATTTACCTTAAAGAAAAGGTCCTGCATTTGTGCTCTGCCTGTAGCAGTCTGCATCCTTGGCTCCGTATCAGAACTCCATCTGTTTTATTGTTAGTGCCAGATAGTATTTTAGTGTATATATTTTTGTTGAACTGAGGTTTTTTTCACTGGATTTAGAAGAACACACATGGATTTCGTAATGAGCTCTCTGTCTCTTGATTGCAGAAGTCTTTTCCCTTTTTTAGTCCTTGTGGATCAGAATTACAGGTTTCTCTTCTGTCTATGAGTGAGGCTGTGGATAATAAACCTCGTCCACCATACTACTCCATTTTAGAGAATAGGCTCATGATGTGTAGTTTATATAGGACATCAAGGAGACTAAGGATTAGATAAAAGGTGAACATAACTGCATGCACCTGCTAATAAGAAAACGTATAATTGTATTTAAAATTACTTAAGAGAAATACAGTTTGGTTTAACTGAAGGCAAGATACAGCATTCATATCATATTAAATTAATTGGAAAATGGAAATTGGTTTATTATTTAAATTAGTGGTGGGAGTTCTTTAGTGTTCCATTTTTAGTTTGTCATCAGTTAAAGACAGCTCAATCTATTTACCACTACATTAATTCATTCTAATGAGGTTAACATAATGAGTAACCCAGCATTTCATTATATTCCATTTATTTGAATGCCCAACTTGAGTACACCATATTTAATTGAAACAGTAATTGGGGAAATGTCATAGGTTAGAAATGAGACTGGAAATGAAGCTTCCCTTGCACTGCACGTGCAGTTCCTGTATTTGCTCATAGAAGAAAAACAAAAGGATAAATAATTCAGATTAAATATATTTAATTTCAGTCTTAAACATAATCAAAACAAACAAACACACAAACCCCCAAGCCCACCAGATAGTGGTGCACCTCTACTGAAGCAGAAAATTAAATGATATGGCTACTTTGAAACTTACTTGTTTTCAATCTTTTCAGGGAAAAAAAAAAATAGGTTTCTAGTTCTGCAGTGGGGAGAATTGATATTTGGGAATTGCTGGAGCAGCTCAGACCTCAAAATCCTACCCAAAAATTTCCTTCTTTAAGACCTTGTCTGTCTCAGCAGAAAAATTAAGATACACAGATGTACTGTGACAAGTGTAAGCACCTCTTGCATGTAGTTTGAGATGAGGAATTTGTGTTTACTTAAGGACGCTTGCCTCCATCGCTGTCTTGCAGAAAATTCTACATGACCACAAGTGCATCTCTGCATAAAAATTATTGAGAAATTGAGATTTTACTGATCAAAATTTTTTGGTAAGTGCATAATATTTCAGAGTAATTCTGTGTCATTTAATGAATTGATAGGAAGATATTTTGTGTGCTATGACAGCTGCAATGACTGCCACTAAATTTTTGTATCACCTGTGCCTCAGAGTGACATCTGTGCTTGCCAATAATATATTTTCCCTGTAGTAAATAGCAATGGTGAGCAAATACATATTCCTGATAGGTTCTTGTATGCAGTAGGCTGTGAAGGAGTGCAAAAAAATAAATAACAGTAGCTTGTCAAACACTTATTAATTTTCACACCACCATATGAAGAAGCTAAATACTACAAGAATAATTTTTGCAAATTGGAAAGTGAGGAAACAAGACTTTAAAAACTGTATAAGAATGTGTCAGACCACATTGATAGCAGAGACAGCAATAATGTTTATGGTCTACCTTTTCAGAAATAGTCATTGAAATCTGCAGTGCTCTGCTTTTTAAAATGTGTCTGCTCAACACTCTCCGGAGATTATGAAGTATTATGTGACGTAAGAAACTGAAAAAAATACATCCAGTCCAAGAACACAGATTTCCTAATTGGTTACTATGTGCTATAAATAGAAGAGCATTTTTTCTTTTCAAAATATTTAAAAGATGCTACAGTCTTTTAAAACTGTGGTAAAATAGTTCTTTTAATCATAAAACTTAAAAATGCAATGTAATCAGAGACATGGTGTTAATTTTTTGTTTGTCAGTGTTCTTGATTTCTCCAGTATTGACAATAGTGACAGAGGGGCAGTTTTCCAAAGTAAGGAAAGAGTGCACATCAGGAAGTGTTAGCAGCAAAGGTGCACACAGAAAGAATTGTGACACCATATTAGACAGATAAAGACATGAGCCTTCCAGCTTTCACTTTATTTCAGCTTATCTTTTTATAAAAAACATGGGTGAAAGCTGCTCTTAGTTGATAGTCTTGCCCCAGATTTTTGGAAGAGAAATTTGTCAAGGGGGAGAGACAAAGCCCATAAGCACTTCTGTTTGAAAACGAGAGACCCTGAGATCCCATTCCCCATTTTAGAGGACATAATAATGAGAGTTAGGGCACTTTGAACTAGCCTGTCTTGCATATATCACCAGTAGAGGAGGACAAATAAACCAAAACATTTCAGAGCTTGTTTTTGCTACATTTTGTTTAGCATGCCTCCTTTTCATTTGATAAGGTAAGGCCAAGTTAAATGCCTCCAAGTTGGAAGTAGTTAAGAAGGATTTATTTGCTATCTTTTCCTTGGAATGTGTTGTCACCCTTGGCTATAAATTCTTTTATAAAAACCTGTTGCCAGTGTGAGGTCCAGGCATGTCCAGTCTTCAGCCTGGTAATCAGTTCAAAGATGTTGTCATCCTTCTGCTCTCTGGAATATGTGGTGCACGTCCTGTTGATGATGCGAACGTGCTGGGTCATTTTCAACTTCTGGGTCAGCAGTTTAGAGCAGCTTTTTGACTAAATCTAGAATCCAGACAATTTTTAGGAGGAAAGAAACCCATCCTGTGCTAGGAGTAATTATTGCTGCTTGTATTACAGTATTATATAATACTATAATTACAGTATTACTTGCATTGCAGTATACATATAAATATCGTATTGCATATAACAGATATAAACTGGAGGTATTTTGACTTACCACACTAGAGTATAACAACAGTGTTTTGTGGTAACTGTTAACTGAATAATTCATCTAATTTTTTTTTTTTTGGCGGTCATTTAGCCTGTGTTTTACATTCTAAGTTTGATTAAAACAGACAGTGTATGAATAAAGTGTTAAGTTCTGCACTATTTGGTTACCTTAATTTGTCTTCACTCCCTTGTTTAGCAGAGTAGAAGACTAAATGAGAAGTGTGAAGTTAGAAAAAAAATTCAGTGAACTCTCTGATGCCTTTTATACTGTTATATACTGTGGAACTTCTGTGGGCTGTGATTTGTGATAAAATGTGATGTTTTAATATGAAATCCATAAAAGCTCATTTACTTAAAGGTTTCAGAAGGGATGTAGAAGGATGTCAGCTAGTGGAAGAATAATTCTTGAGAGAACATGAACTTAAAGATATAAGTAAGTATCTTGAGACCTTTAAGGTGATTAGTGCAGAAAGTACCAGCTCCATCACCTCCAAAACCTACAGTTATCAAATGAGATTAATTTGTCAGCAGTTTCTCTTAGCACTCAGGGCCTTTGCCAGGGTTTGTAGCACTCGTTGGCACATGTGCACCTTGTCAGCTTTCCTCTGAGACAGATTTAAAAGCAGATCTCATCACAGTGGTGGGAGAGTCCTAAAGTGTCTGTGTCCTTAAAGGGTGGCTGCTGATGTTTGTTCTTTCCATCATAATTGGTCATCCTCATGTTTTATATATAAGGGTAAAGGCATGCCATTGGGTGTTATTAACCTTTCTAAAAGTCAGACTTCTACGTTTAGCTCTGGGAAACAGAGAAACTTTCTTGCTTGAAGTGTTTCAATACCCTACAGTGAGATGTTTTACAGTCAACTTCTGCCTCTGCAGTTCCATAAAATTTACCTTAAACCTTCCATTTGCAAGACAGCACTGAAAGTATTTCTATCAAAAATTTTCTTTTAAAGCTGCATTTATTAGTTCATACTCTGAAATGTGAATACTCTAAACTTAAATGCATACTCACGTCTAAGATTAGATGCAAGTCTTATTCTAAATGTCTTATTCTAAATATTAATATTTTATTTATGGAAACTACACGGGATTTTTCCATCTGTGAATCTGGTAATGTATGGTCTGTAGAAGAGACTGGCTTCATTTGTCATTTTTGTTTTAGGCCTGTACATTCCATTAGTAGCAATTGTCACTTCCATTTTCATTGCATTATTGATACACAAACTGCTTATGTTTAAATTGAAATTGAAAGTTAATAGTGAATTAGATGTGGAAGACTAGTTCATGACTAAGAGCCTTTGCTTCAAACTGTAAAAAAACTCATTAAATGCCTTAGGAATTTTGAAACACTGTACTAGCATTTTTTTATTATCCTGATTTTCTCAGTTATCACTACGGTAAATAGGAGATACAATGCCTACAATAATGGTTATTTCACTGGTTTTGTCAGTCTTAATGTGTTCTTGTGTTTCACCATCTATAAAAGGCTAGGCTTCCTTACGTGATTATGGACACTGCCCTCACTGCACCAAATATAACAGTTTAGAAGCTAAATTCTTTTTATCACTATCACTTAGCTTTATATCACTAGATGAGGATTTTCCTTTAATCTACACAATCTTTGTAAGAAGACAGAGTTACCTTGTGAGGACAGTGGTGATCTCTAACATGCTTGAACATGGCTCATCCGAATCCATGGGATGCTATAGGCCAAGTTTTCTCAAATGATCCCTGAGGCAATTCCCATCCAATCCTAGTACTTTCCTTCCCTGAACTTTGACTAAACATAGAGGACTATGAGACATTATTTTTGGGGACTGAGGCAAAGAAAACATGAAGTACTTATTCTTTAATCTGTCTTCAACTAAATCATTTGCCCCACATGGCAATAGGCCCACACTTTCCTTGCTCTGATTTTTAATACTTCTGAAGTAGTATAGATGCACTTCTTGTGGCCCTTAAAGTGCATTGTGATTCTCACCTGCAGAAGAGTTTTAATTTTGCTAACAGATTCACTAAATGTCTGAGTCACTTACCTGAACTCCATCTGCATAATAGCATTCTCTTTTATGCCACATGTCTGTCATGAATTTCTTGCTCAAGCCTTATTGGTCTCCTAAATTGTCTCCTTGTTTTCACCAGCATGAAGAGGAGCTGTTCCTTGTGCTTGGAAGTCTTCAAAGATTAGACAGCTTTCTTGAGATCTTTTGCTGTTTGAAGCTGCATGGATCCCATTTCCCCACTCTTTCAGTAAAGTTGTATCTGCTCCCTTGGACTCAAGGTTTTGTGCTCTGCCTTCAGCCGCGTGTTGCTAAGGTACTACCAAGATTGCCACAGATTCCCACATGCCCTACTAGTTTCTTGTTTGGTGAGTAGCAGATCCCGGTTTGTATCATCTTTGGCTTTTTCATCCAGCCCCTGTATCCCTAGGATGTGACAGTTATCCCTTGACATCCTCCTTCCTGGTTTCTTGTGTCCTGTCATGTTGCATTCCCAGCAATTATCAGGGAGGTCAAAGCTTCTCATATGAGCAAGAGTCTGTGACATAGAGATTTCAATTTCTTTACAGGTTTTACCTGCTACCTCACCTTGATCAGGGAACCTGTGACAGACTTTCCCCAGGATGTCACCCTTAATAGCCTCTTACCTGATCCTAACCCATGAGCTCTCAACAAGATTGTCTCCCGTTCTATTGAAAAACTCCCTGAATCTGTACTGCTCCTGTGCACAGAGGGCAACTGCCTTCCCATGTCTCCATAGCCTTTCTCTCCTGCAGAGCTGAGGTGTGTCCATGACAGCTTTCTAGCCATGCAAACTCTCCCAACGCATCTCAGTTGGAGATTTGAAAACAGAATAGTTGCTTTGATTTACTGAAAATGTATATTACATATCTACTAGTGATCTTTTGTGATGTATAAATTTTATTATTTCTGACATAAAGCCCATTAAAAAAAAATCATCAGAGGCTGAATATCACCCAGGAATGTGCTCTGGGAGCCCAGAACCCCCCGTGTGCTGGGCTGCATCCAAAGCCCCGTGGGCAGCAGGGCAGGGAGGGGATTCTGCCCCTCTGCCCCACTCTGCTCAGACCCCACCTGCAGGGCTGCATCCAGCTCTGGGCTCCCAGCACAGCAAGGACAGGGACCTGCTGGAGCCAGCCCACAGGAGGCACCAAGGGCATCAGAGGGATGGAGCAGCTCTGCTGTGGGGAAAGGCTCAGAGAACTGGGATTGTTCAGCCTGGAGAAGGAAGAGCTTTGAGGTGACCTAATTGCAGATTTACAGTATCTGAAGGGAGCCCACAGGAAAGATGGAGAGAGACTACAAGAGCCAGGAGTGACAAGATGTGGGGGAATGGCTTCAAACCGACAGAAAGAAAGCTTAGATTAAAGATTAGGAAAAAGTTCTTTCCTGTGAGGCCCTGGCACAGGTTGCCCAGAGAAGCTGTGGATGCTCCATTCCTGGAAATGTCCAAGGTCAAGCTGGATGGGGCTCTGAGCAATCTGGTCTAGTGGAAGGTGTCCCTGCCCATGGCAGGGTAGCTGGAACTAGTTGATCTTTTAAGGTCCGTTCAAACCAGCACCTTGATTCTGTGGTTAGTAGAACAGTTATTCATGTTGTATGGAGAATATATTACTTTAATTGAAAGTATTTTTGATTACTAATAATATTTTCACTTCTCTTAAGAAACTTTACAGCCTTCAGTTGTCCCTTGCTGTTTTTCCTTGCCTCATCTGTTGCTGTTATCATGACACTTGATTAGTGGAAGCTGCAGTAGGAATGTTGTTGCTGTTTAGATGCCACTGGCTCCAGGCAATGTAATTGCCATGGTCTTAAGAAATCTGTTACTCTGTCTGTGGAGAAGAGCAAAGTTACTGTGTACTCTGAATAGGTGCTCTTTATTTTCAGAACAGTATCTGTGTGGTCTTTCTCCAGAGACTCAAATGTATTAATCTGCTAAGCACTCAGCAGCTTTTTGTTGTGCAACAACATTTGAGTTCCAACTAAACTGGTTGAGGAGGGTGTTTCCTCTAAAACATTTCAACAGGTGGAAAGATCTAGGCTTTTCACAAACTGTGCCCTGTGCTTCTCTGTGCTGGAGAGAGGGGAAGAAGTATGTGCAATTGCTCAAGTCTTCCCTGATTGGTGTTTGGGGAGGGAAACTAATCCCTAGTGAAACCAGGCGCTTTTGAGTGATAAAATAAAAGCAGAACTCTTGTACCAAAAAAAACCCAAACCAAACAACAACGACAAAAAAAACCAAAAACCAACCAACCAAACAAAAAAAACCCAAAAACACCACCCAAAAAACCCCCAAAACAAAACAAACAAAAAAACCACACAAAACCACCAAAAAACAAACACACACAAACCCCAACTAACTCAACCCAGAAATAGATAATTGAATTTTAACAGAATCCTTGTTTGATTATTTCTACAACAAAACATATAACTACATATGCAGGTCTGATTTAAGTATGCAAGTATTTTTTTCCTTATGCTGCAGTTACTTGAAGTTGAACATATGTTAATATAACTATTAGTAGAAGAAGAGCTATTTCTTCAAAAGAGTCACAAAATCTTTTGTTAATATCTTGCCCCAGGAATTCCTGGCTTAATGATCTGTTTTTTCTTGGTTATAGCAAATAAATTGAATGTTACTGTACGTAGACCTGTTTAGTAAAATATGGCAATTTAAGAGTGAATTATTAGACTGAATTTTTCTGTGTTTCATACTGTGTTTTTTCTTACAAAATCATAAGTTGAAAACAGATGTGATTTTTATAACTGAGGAGGACTGAACAAGGCTATGGTGAGAATTTGAAACTCTGGGAAGCAAAGTTGAATTATCTGCATTTAATATTCTCTGATCATCTAGCAAAATAAACATGAAATAGAGAATAAAAAGTCACTTCATTGTGAACAGACCTTGCTGATTAATCTTTGTTACATAAATAAGGATATGGAATATAAATCATGAGTGTTACTGAATTTGTTCTTAAAGGTTACTGTAAAACTTGGAGATTTTTTTTGTTCAAGACTGTATATTTTTCTTGTTTGTTCAATATCAGAAGCCAAACATGGGTAGTTAGAGATAATACTGGATATTTAGTATCTGCTTTATTCTTTGCCTATTGCCATGTCTGCTCTGAGAGCTGCCTACCACTTTGAAGTCTCATTGGGCTGGGATGACATGGGAGGGATTTTCCACATTTTACTTCCAGTTGTAGCTGCCACGGCATGCAGCCCTTTTCACTGATCCATGAAGCTCCAAATCCTGCACTGAAAAGAAAACACACAGTCTTCTCTGCTTTGTCTTCCTCATCTGTTGATATGTCTTTTCTTAAGGGTTATGCTCTTCTCAGGAGTGAAAATTCTAAAAAATGCAGGAAATTCCTTCTTTGAGACAGAATTACATAAACATAGATAACACCAAGCTGTGCTGAAAGAATCTCAGAAAAAAAACCTCCAAGACCACTGAGTCCAAGCTGTGACTGATCCCCACCTTGTCTCTCAGACCAGAGCACTGAGTGCCGTGTCCAGTCATTTCTTGAACACCTCCAGGGACGGGGCCTCTGTGGCTTCCCTGGGCAGCCTGTTCCAATGCTTGACAACCAGAAAGTCATTCTTCCTGATGTCCAACCTGAACGTCCCCTGGTGCAGCCTGAGGACCTCTGGTCCTGTTGCTGGTTGCCTGGGAGAAGAGGCCAACCATCACCTGGCCACAGCCTCCCTTCAGGCAGTTGTAGAGAGGGATGAGGTCCCCTCGATCCCCCTTTTCTCCAGATGTGCTACTGAGTGAGCAATAAGGCTTCTCAGGCCTCTGCCCTATAGTTCTGGGCCAAAATGAGCATATGTGTGTGCTCATTTCTCCATAGATTTCTGTCAGTGCACTTGTGACACTTCAATCTTTGGCAGACTTGTGCTTTGAGGTGTGTCCTCACCAGGACAACTGTGAGATGGATGTAAGATGTGGGAAATTGGAGTTTAGGGTCAGACTTGCAAGTCACTGCATTTCTCCTTAGTATTGGAATAGGGTATCAGAGTGCTATTAAAGACTAGCAGACTAAGTGTGTAGACATTTCCCTGGGGTACTGTGATCATGTTAAAATTCCTATTTGACCCAGGCTCTTTTAGGCTTCCTTTGGCATCAGTTTGTTGTAGATGTACAAAATTCTTTTGAATTTTGTGTATTACACTTCTTGCATTACCTGATTCTTCTTTTAAAATCCCGTTGGAAAAATCCTACCACATGTGAACCTGCAACTGCCGCTGCATCTTCAGGATAATGGATTAGTCAACCTTCATTTGGCTAAGTTTAGTCTGTATATATATGTGCTCTATTCAAGTCAGAACCAATTGCACAGTAAAAGTCAACAGATCTCCTGAAGGAATAAGGTACAAACCACTTGAAGGAAAGAGAATTATTTATGGGTAAGCAAACTAATTTTCTCCCAGTCAACTTGGTAAATCCAGTAGTCCTTGGGGTTAGTGCTTGGGGTCCAGCCAATGCTAACTATCCTCCAAACCAGAGGAGGTTTAATCCTTGCAGAAAATGGTTTCAAGAGCCAGGGCAAAAGCTTTGTGGGAAGAGAAAAGATCTTCTCTATCAGGGAAAAATATTTCAGCTTTTGGTCTGAGGAAAAAGCAGAAGAACCTCCAAATATTTACCATCCCATGGCAATTTTCCCCTATGAAAATTTCAACCTTCTAACAAGCCATATTATCATAGGAATATGTACTTACTGAAAATCAGACCTTTAAATATCAATTTAGCAAAACAAAAGTTGAGGGAGGCTCAGCAATGAAAGTGAAAATATGGTGCCTTTAGAGTCTTTAATTTGGACTCCCAAACTAATGGAGAATCTAAATGTTTCCTTTCATAAGGAAAAAAAAAAAAGAATCTCAAATGGGGTTTTTTCTTAAGGAGAAAAATAAATGTTTGCTTTAACAGGAAGAAAACACAAAAACACATTCTCTGATTTATGCTGAGTGACAGCAGCCCTCAAGGAAAGAGATGATTAATTACAGGGTTGCTTGATGCAGGCTCATAGGAACAACTGTTATAACTTTGGTCAAGTTTTGAAGTTAGGGCATGATTTCAGGCAAACAGCTCATTTATTTTTGAGGCATACATTCAGCAGAGAACTAATTTGGAAGATATAGAAGGGGGTAGAAAAGATGAGAAAGACAGAAGGAAATATATGTCCCAGAGACCTCCAGTGAGAGGCAAAATGAAATAAAGATTATTTGGATGTTTATTTTCTCCCTGGTAATCCTACAATTGCTTAAAGGGTGGATGTTTTATTAGGAACAGATGTTTACAAGGGAATTTAAGATTAAATTAGTTTTCAGTGGTATTGGTAGCATACAGATTTTTATATCTGACTGCTGCTTTTTTACTCATTTGTTAAATTCAGAAAGGAAGATGTCAGCTATAAGAATCAAAACCTATTTGATTATATGAAAATTATATATGGGTGTAAATATATATGAGACTTAAGGGTAAATTAGTGCTAAAGGGTAAATGCACAAAATAACATGTATTTAAATACATGCCACTTTCCTTTTGGCCAAAATAATGATTTTCAGAAAAAGAAAAGTTATTCCAGCATCCTTTGTCCAGTTAAACTCTGAATGAAGATGTCAGGAATCTGTCTTGAAAACAAAACAAAACCCAAATAATTTGCTACCGGGGGCTGAACAACACAGCAACTAAGCAGGCTCTTGTTCATGCTGCCACTGTCCAAAAATTCCAGCAGGATGGAGAAGAAAGAAATCTGTGACTTGGGATCTGTCTGTTGTGTTGGTGATTTGAGAGGGGAAAGATGATATTGTGTGTTGAATTGTTGGGTACAGGAGCCAGGTCAGGTTGGATCAGTCTGAACTTATCAGGTTCCTCACATGGCTTGTCTTTTTACTGGTTTTACTTTCACTGGCTCTTGATGTGGTGCTTTCCAATGGAGTACAACTATGATGGAAACTCAAGCAGGCTTTATTTTTCCTCTAATGTTAGGCATCCTGGAGATACACACCAGATTACTCTGACTGAATTAACCAGCAAATACACTTGTGTCCAATCTATCTCTTGAAGGTCTTTGCTTTTTTCCAAAGAAGGTGTAACCCACACTTTCTGATCCAATTCCCTTTATGTGCCATGGGAGCTGTAGCTCCTTCCACAGCACGCAGGGTTTTCATTCAGGCAAGAAGATCCTCTGGTGTTTGCTAGACATGTGACTTCTGGCTAACGTGCATCACAGTGCTTGAATGTCTCAGCACTCACTGCTTTCAGCATAATTTTTGATAATACATTGCCTTGTTCTGTCCTCCTGGTGGCTGGTGCCTGACAGAGAATGTGATATTCCCAGTCAAGGAATGTGTTTCTTGGTCTGGATGACTACAAAGTAGTTTCATAGCTGGCTCATACAATCCTTTTTGTGGTGAATTGTCATCATAAAACTTGTTTTTTCAAGGTTCAAGGTATTTTGAGTGGGACCACTGGTTACAGCAGGTTTCTGAACATTTAACAGCCATCTCCACCACAGAAAGCATGTGGTGCTTACTTTAGCAAGTTCATGCAGCTGTGATCCATGTAGTGTCAGCTGCATGATGTGTAGAGGGATCCTTCATTTGATCATGCAGGACAGTACAGATATTTGTGGTGCCAAGAAGAGATGTGCTTCTGTAATAAGTGCTTCCTGAAGCACTTTCTGTTTTACCAGTACATCTTTTTCATAGTTAGGGTGCAGTGGGATCCAGATCCTCTGCGTCCTGGCTCCAAAAATCCAGAGGCTGACCTTGGGTCTGTTCAGGTGCTCTCTGGCAGAGGGTCTGGCTGCAGCAACAATTTCCTGGCTATGGTGTAGCCATCCTTCTTACGTTCTGGTCCTGTCCAGCTGATTTAGGGCTACTGCACAATCAGTTTCATGTTTGATCTCTTTGAAGGTTTGTTGCTGCTCAGGGAACTGGTTTAAATACTTCCTGTGCTACTCAATGGAGAGGACTTCCAGTCTGACTGTAACCAAGGATATACACTGTCTAGAAACTCAGCGTGCCTGTGTTTTCTTTCGGTTAGCTGGTTGGAATATGGCTGCTACTGTATAATTCACATGCATTAAGATGTGGATATATACACATAAAATGTTATTCCCTAAAACTAAGTCCCTTGAGCTTGCTTTGTTTGGGGCAAAAAATGAGCTTTAAGGGAAAATATTAATCATAGAACGGACTGGGTTGGAAGGGACCTCAAAGATTATCTAGTTCCAACACTGCTGCCATGGACAAGGACACTGCACTAGACCAGGCTGCTTAGAGCTCCATCCAACCTGACCTTGAACACTTCCAGGAATGCGGCAGCCGTAGCTTCTTTGGAAAATCTGTACATGTGCCTTACCACCCTCACAGGAAAGAATTTCCCCCTAACATCTAGTCTAAGCCTATTCTCTGTCAGTTTGAAGCCATTCCCCCTTGTCCTGTCACTCCAGGCCCTTGTAGATAGTCTCTCTCCATCTTTCCTGTGGGCTCCCTTCAGGTGCTGGAAAGCCACAATCAGGTCACCCCAGAGCCTTCTCTGTTCCAGGCTGAACAATCCCAGTTCTGAGCCTTTCCTCACAGCAGAGCTGCTCCATCCCTCTGATCATCTTGGTGGTCTCTCCTGGACTGGCTCTAAGAAATCCATGTCCTTCCTGTGCTGGCATCCCAGACCTAGATTCAGCACTGCAGGTGGGGTCCAAATAATGCTTTCTCAAATCCTTTCATTTTGTCATCCCACATTATTTTGTCATCAAAGTTGGGCAGCTTCACCCTGTTCCACTGCAGTCTATATCAATCCATAGCAAGTGGTAAGACTGTACTGTAAGGAACCAGCAAAGCCTGACACTGTATAAAATTCCTGGGAAGCACAGAGGAACTTAGATTACACATGAAAGGCATCCTGTCTCTTCAAAGTCTGTGAACCTTGAGAACACTAACAAACTGTCAGGCTGACAGATTTATTACAGGCCTGTAACTGGGTTGCATGCAAAGGACTGAACAGAGATCCCCACACTAAGTGTATAAGTACTGTCTTAACTCTGCAATAAACAGATTCATTTTGCTCTCAGCTTGTGAGTCTCATTTTCATATGCTACGCTGTATGTCCGTTTGTGGGAAAGACAATTCCAGGTAACGGACTACCCTCTGCATAGAAGCAAGCTGTGGCCACAGTCTGCCAAAGCCACAGAGAACGCAGCATTGATCAGCAAGGTGTGGCCAACCACTTTCCTGCCTTTAACTCCAGTTTGTACTGGAGTTCTAACACATCCAGTGTGGCTGCACTCTGTGGAAAGTGGTTTGTGCAGGTCGCAAATAGTTTACAAGTCTGCACTCTCCATCAGACTTTTGCACTGGCTGTATGGGACTCTTCAAGTGTGATTAAGTCTTGCTGATTAAGCTTCTTCATTAATGAAGAAGCTTATGGAGAGGGACCAGAGGCACTTGGATAGTGCAGTATTGCCACTGATGCACCATTATGGTAACAACTGGCACCTGCTGATCCTTGGCATGCAGCAACCCCACTAAAGATGGATCATCTGAGAGGCTGGGTGAGGTAAACAGCTGTTTTATCTTCATGGTGTCTACAGCAAAAGCATACCCATAGTACAGTTTTAGGTGCTTGCAGTCTCTGACAAGACACCCTGGGAATCTGGGCCAGTCCACAGCAGGGTACTTATGCCTCTTTTTTCCTGTTAGGGTCACTTCACCAGCTAGGACCCCCTGTCACTCCAGAAACCCAGCTGAGTTCTTCCTCCACAGACCCAGTGTTGCAGTTATGTTGAGAGAGATATGACTGGCACCATCACCAGTCTTATTAAAAACTATTCATGCCTTCTCTCAGTGGACTCCTTTCCTCATAGGCAGCTCTACACAGCACTGACTCCTTTCCTCATTAGCTGCTTCACACAGAACAGACATCTTTTCTTACAGGCAGCTCCACATAGCACTGACCCCTCTCTTCAAGTTTCCTTCTACATGAATGGCTAACCCTAATCTGCCCCTTACCCAGCCACCTAACCCCATCCCTCAGAAAACATCTTCTTACCTTATCTGCCCCTTCTTCCTCACAGCACAGCCAACAGACTCTGGATTTCAACTCTCAACTAGCTAGCCTACTCTTTTATAACACCCATCCTCATTGGGCAGGCAAGGCTGTTTTCACTCCTTGGTAATCAGTACAGCTGTAATTCATAGAGGAAAATTGCCTTCTGCACTATCTCTACAAACCATCTTCCCACACATCAGTGCCCACCAAAGCATTATTCTCGCATGGGTCTGATGTGCCAAGAAATCTGTTCCATACAGTCCAGTAAGACTAGCTGTCCCTTTCCTCTGCCTGGCTGGAGACAGAGCCTCTCTGTTGCTGATCAGAGGATTCATCACCTGATTCCTGTAACTGCAAACCTATAGTTCCTTCATGAGGGTCAGAAGTGGAAATGTCATCAGAGCTTCTGCTGTATCTGGAGGACTAACCTTCCTGAATGTATGTATTTTGGACACTGCTATTCCTCCCAGTTCACTTACCTTCAACCTTGAAGCCCATACAGGTGCAACAGCCCTCTTCTTTATGCCCTTCCTGTGGTCACACAGGCAGAACCTCACAACGGCACGCACACATCCCTTTCCTTTGCTCCAACTCCATTTCTGATGGCTGAGGCGGCAGCCTGTACAGGGGAGAAGGTGACCTGTTCATTTGGAGTGGCTGGACCTGCCAGGACACTTCTCCACAATCCAGGTGCAAGCTCCTAAGGTTAGAGAGGAAGAGGGGTTCTGTAATTTATGATGGCTAGCCAGCATTTGCACAGTTGTTGCCTCAGTGTCTACCCAGTCTGTTCAGGGTGCTGGCACTGTCAGCAGCTCCACTGAGAATACCAGGGCTGCTGCCACTGTGAAAAGTTTCAGTCTGCGATAGCCAGTAGTGTAGTACAACAGAAGAGAGCTTATAACAAACCTCTTTGTGGTTAAAAACCCAAAATTTGCATATTTATGTGTTTATGCATGTTTCAAGGGATTTAGCTCAGCCTGGCTCTGCCCTGGTCCTGTAAACATCAGCCTGAGATTTAGGTCATTCTCAAGTACAATGTCAGTTTACCTTAATTCAAAAGGGATGCAATTTTGTCCTCTGAGACTATTCTGCAATGCAAACCAAGGCCATGTGAGAGGTAATAAGACATGTTTGGTTCAAAAGTGTGTTCCCAATCTAACCCAAAACGTTAATGCACTTAGTTAAGCATGCAAGCATACTCTACTGTAGCTTGCAAGAGCTCTGCTGAAAATGAGCTGAACTGAATGGCATCATGCATAACTTGCTATTTTCCACGTATTCCAACAGTAAATGCTTCTAATTCTGAGCATGCTGTGTTCCTATAACTCCTGTCTAGTATAATTGCTGTAAGCAGGTGTAATCCAGCTTCACAAGATGCTTTATTAAGCAACTCACAGGATGCCTTTGTGCACACAGGACTAAAATGAGACAAAAGAATGGAAAATTATATCTTTTTTTAAAATTGGGAGTGTTTTGGGAAGGTTTTTCTTTTCTTCCAAAGCTTTTGCTCCTAATTTTTAAATACATGAACTTAAATAGGCTTTCAAGAAGAAAAATTTAGACTGAAAAAACTGGTGGTGAAACGATGTAGCAAACAAAATAACCTGTGAAGAGAGCAATGTCAAAGGTATGTGTGAACCAATGCAAGGCTTCCATGGAATAGTCCTACTTTAGAACCATACACATGCTTTCCTTCTCATAAGAGACTAGAGTGCTACCTGGATCAAATTTAATAATTTTTAACCTTTGAATTCATGAGTCTGTGTGAGAAATTCAGACTTCCTCTTCAGCTGGGAATTCTGAGTCAAAGCTGATGAGATATAACTGCTGTTCCAACAGCTTGTTAAGCAGTCTGACTCTTTCATTAAGCATAGCTGGTGTTGAACCTTGAATTTTTTTTTTTTTACATAGTCAGTAACAAGAAAAATCTTCCACTCTGTAATATTGTGAAAATATACAGGTCTGAGTGAATGTCTTTCAAGGGAAAGGTAGAGTAGTGTGTTATTGATAGCAAAGCAAAGAAAACCTACTGAGGTAAAACTATGCTTTAATTTTAGAAACCAACACCAGTGGTTCTGGCAAAATATATCCACATACCTAAAAGTTTCTTAATTCATTTTCTGTGTATTTGTCAGCAGAAAAATTCTTTACCCTGTATTTTCATTTCAGATTCTGTACATGGCAAAGAGCTGGATGTAAATACATTTGCATTAAGTTTGCCTTTACTGTCAATTGAAAGAAAATGACTTTGGGAGATATAAACCAGATAGCAGAGTAATTGTTTCACTCTTGTAATTGAAATCTCTGAAAATGCTCTTTCATTTTCTTTCTGTCAGATTGTAGAAATCTTTCCACATTAATTTGGATAGTGTTACCAAGATGCATATGCTTATCCTTTTGTCTTTGGGAAAATCTGAAATTGCTTCCCGTGGGAGTTATTGAGGCCTGTAATTAGTATTGTGTTGGTTCTGTGTTCTTAATGACATAACTTGTAAGTACTGTTTTTGAAATATAAAAACCAATGAATTGTAGTATAATGATTTTTATGACTGAATGTGTATTTTTAAGCTATAATGAATATTTCATTGACCTTAGTCTTCATGATTAGCTTTTAATAGGTCGCTTCTTATGTTAGTGCAGGGAGGCAGAACTCTCCAGCAAAAACTCTCCTTTTTTTGTCAGGCTGTTTTGTGGCCTGAAACAGGTAATGTACTTTAAAAGCTGTGCTAAAAGCTATGGAGGTGTCTTGTTTCCATGGGTTTTAGCAGGCATTAGGCAGAATCTGGGAGCTGCAGTATCTTGTACTGCGGGTTTTTAGCATAGCACAGAATGAAGATTTTCCTCTGTAACAATATGTTCTGTCATTCAGCTAATGGGAGAAAGTCTTATATTCTGAACTTTTTTTTTTCTAGTCTGTTTTTGGGGAAGAATCTACTCCTGCTCTTGTGTGCTTGCACTCCTTTTTAGCTCCTAAATGGTTTGTTTCAGATATTTGAGTATGGCTACTAATGTCTTTTTCTGTTACAGTCTGGGATGAATATTCTTTAAATAGTAAATATATCTGGTTTTGTCTTACTGTCTGGAGTAGAATCTTTAAAACATGCTATAAAAATAATGTAAATGCTACCCCCAGAAGACTTTGGAGAAAAATAGGAACGTAACACAGCTTAGAAATACAGTTCAAAACATAATAGCTGTGTCATATTGCAGGAATATTCCCTGTATATAACACCTTACAGGCAACCAGAGCAGATGCACAGAATTCTGGTTTCTCATTTGTATTAAAATGTGTGTTTTTATCTATTTTCAGGCTAGTTGTATTTGAGCGTACATTGAGTGGAAACAGTGTGTTTCAGTCTATGTTTCTATATCAACAGATATATAGAAACACATTTTTTGGGCAGAAAAAAATGAAATTATTTAAGAAATGTGATGCTAACAGTGAAGAATATTAGTTGATTGGTAAAAAGGAGAGGGGTGTGTTAGCAAACATTAAAAAAAATGAAAAGATAATCTGCCCAGGGCCATAAGTACACAAGAGTTGAAAAAACAGAATGTTCTATGATGTCCAGTTTATTTCTGAAAAGGGTAGATGTAAATACTTTTACAGCTATTGAATTGTCTCCAATTAGACTCAGGGTTTTCCAGTGGTTGTCCATCTTACTTTTATTTAGTGCTCAAACCATGGGCAAAGACATATTTTGTTGTGCTTCAAGGCCTCTGAGCATGTCCTGTGGCACAGATGCACACCTGTAACCTAACCTCGTCATTTAAAATTCTCTAGCTGTGTACAGTTAAAGGGGTGTGAACAGCTTTATAAAATTACAGTCTGATAATACAGCAAAATGGAAAGTAACAGCAGTAGGGAAAACAAGGTGACCTAAAAGAAAAGTTCCATTTAATCATTTTAGAAACTTGATCACTGAAAATATGTGGATGTAGTCTCTGATGTCTTACAAATTCAAAATGCATAACTAATTTAACATATAACAATACGATGCTCTCAGGAAAAGGTTCAGTTACTTTTTTAAAAAAGTATTACTTTAGGAGTTGCCTTGTAGAAATGAATGTTATCTGTATAGTAAAGTGAGAGGGAAAAATCTGAATATAGTTTTTAATGCTAATTAGTTCTCCACTGTCTTTTCAGAAATTACACATGATTATTTCTTGGTTTTATTTTCTAGGCTAATAGCTAAAATTCAGTACATTTAATTTGAATGATTCTGCACCACCACAATACAATATTAGTTATTCTCTTTGCTCAAATATGGTGCTGCTTTGACAGAAAAGTATATTTTATGTCTCGGGCCCTTTTTTCTCTTGTCAATTAAAAGAAATTATTTTGGTAATATCAGTAATAATTTCAAGCCATTTTGTAAGAGACAACACTCTTAATGGTTTTGTAATTTAAGACAGAGACACCAATTTTTTATGCCTTCCCATATTGCACTCTGAAAAAGGAAAATGCTTATGATTTTATTTGTTTGTGTTACAAAATTATATCATTAAAAGTTACATGGGTAACATGAGTTCCACAGGAGTTCAGTCAAGATCCCAAATAACTGTCTTTTACTTGTGAAAACAAATTCTGCATGGCAGGGAAGTAACACTGTCATATTCTCCAGTCTGGTACAGTCAGCATTCTGACTGAGAAAATATAATCACCCAAATTTTGGGGACCAGGGAATTCTGTCTTTTATATTACTATTTTTCAATCTGTGTGGCCTTCTACTAGAGTAGGAAAAAAATCTAACCAGTACATTAAGTTCCTATGTTTAATAATCATAATAGAATTGTTGCTCGATTTTCCTCTTCAAGGAATATCTTCAGCTCTTTCATTCACACTGTACCTCCTGTCCATCTGATCATGTTGATGCTTTTTCAGTTTCCATAGTATTAAATATATCTACTGAGTGATATGATAGCTATATAAATAAAACCCAAATTCAGAGAATCCCTGAATGCGTCAGGTTGGAAGGGACTACAGGGGGTCATCTAGTCCCATCTCCCTGCCCAAGCAGGGTCATCCCAGAGCACATGGCACAGGGTTGCATCCAGATGGTTCTGAAACATCTCCAGTGAGGGAGACTCCACATCCTCTCTGGGTGATCTGTTCCAGTGCTTGGTCACTGCACAGGAAAGAAGTTCTTCCTCATGTTCAGGTGGAACTTCCTGTGCACCAAGATGCATATGCTTATCCTTTTGTCTTTGGGAAAATCTGAAATTGCTTCCCGTGGGAGTTATTGAGGCCTGTAATTAGTATTGTGTTGGTTCTGTGTTCTTAATGACATAACTTGTAAGTACTGCTTTCAGTTCCTGCTCCTTGTCTCTTGTCCTATTGCTGGGCACCACTGAGCAGAGCCTGGTCCATGCTCTGACCCCTCCCTGCAGACACTGACAGACACTGATGATGTCCCCTCTCAGTCATCTCCTCCTGAGGCTGAACAGCCCCAGCTCCCCCAGCCTTTCCTCATGAGAGAGATGCTCCATCCCTTCATCACCTCTGTAACCTCCACAGGACCTGCTCCAGGAGCTCCATGTCCCTCCTATCCTGAGGAGCCCAAAACTGGACACAGCACTCCAGATGTGCCTCACCAGAGCTGAGTAGAGGAGAAGAATCACCTCCTTCCACCTGCTGGCAATGCTGTTCCTGATGCACCCCAGAATACTATTGAAGATACATAAACAGTTCCTATTGCCTATATAGTTGTGCATAAAGGTGTTATATAAGTAAAAGGTATTTCTGGTAGTTGATTTCCTCTAAGGAAAAAAAAAAAGCTTTTCAACTCAATAATTCTTCATTGGCACTCACTTCTCTTGATTCTGAAATAACCTCACATGTGGTATAAGTGCAATTTCAGCTCCAATGGACCAATTTAGAAAAAATTTTAGACCTCTGAAGTTGTCTTGAAAAGATGTAAAGTCTTGAGAGAAAAGAGTAATAAATTTTAGAAAATAAGGTAAACAGATCTTTGATTTTCTAATAAAATGTTTCTTAGTCCCACTAGCTCTCTCATTCATCAGTTTAGGAAAATATATCATAGTTTATCACATTTTTCTTGTCCACAGGTGCATTAGCATGCATTGCACGTCTTAGTAAGTAAGCAGGAAAAGAATTCTCAATCAAGAAGCTTAAGATGCGATACTACCCAACACTTTGATTGATGGTGCCAAGAGCAGCACAGACTTTGTGTTTGTTCTCATCAAGCTCAATAAATTTAGAGTAGGCAACTGCAGTTTAACTGAGGAGTCTCTTGACACCAAAGTATGTCTCTTTTAAAAAATGAAAAAAAGCCAACAAACCCACGCAGAAAGACAACCAAAAGAACATCCTGTCACTGTAGGTAAGATGTTTGCCACACTAATTCTTCCAAGGTTTTAAAACAGCTCAGGATGCATTACATGCTATAGCAGCAATATACTCTTTATTTTCTCTGGAGTGAGCTTTCCCACTGCAACCTTCAGAACCAAGATTTTCATGAGTCTTCTTGGCTGTAATTTAAATAATGATCATAATAAAATTTATCATTTTAAGCATTTAGTCCATAATGATTTTGAATTTGGCAGTGTTTGGGTCAGATGCATCTGTGTGTAATTGAAATCCCTGTATGATGAACATTCTTCAAGTATGATTAGAGTTTTTAGTTCAGGAAAACTTAGGAAAGTGCCTCAGAGAATAAGGAAACTATCTTAGCATTTGCTTTCTACAGATTTGGACTTCGTAGCATTTTTGTGGTGCATCATTTGGACTAGATTGGAGTATCCATTTTACTACAAAATTCTCAAAAATCTCTTTTGTTCTAAATATTTTATAATCTTATGAGTCATGCAAATAGAGGAGGAATAATTATTCTTGTTTTATTACTGGAAAATGGGCACCTGGAGAAATTAAATGAAATTCCATGTACTACATGTGCATTTACATATTGTTGCAACACAAGAGAAGTGGGTCACATTCAAGGGCTCAATCTAGACATTTTCAAATTCAATGCATTTTTTGTGCTATTTTCTATTAATGTATCTTATCATCATGTATCCTTCTTGTCTAGAAAGACACAGTTTAAATCTATTGGAAAATTAAAGGTAAAATCTATATATGCTTTCAAGTTGAATTTTGATTTTTGTTAAAAGCTCCTGAGAGTTCTAATATTCTTTAGAAAGTATTTGCCTTGCCAGGCAAAAGTTTCAGAGAAATGTGCACATTGAGCTACTTCAGAAGATAATCACTCCAGGTTCCTTATTTTTGTATCACACTTGCAACTGTCAGATACTTTAATTTCAGCAAAATAGTCAATGAAGTTTATATTCAGCTGAAAATATTCCCATTACTGTTTTCCAATTCAAATCAGAGCACGTAAGCAAGAACATAGCTGCCCACAATTCAAAACTGTAGCTATGCTCTAAAGCCACTCAGAGGCAGGCAGTTCTGAGACCAGTCTTCTTGAAAAATTAGGACTGCTTTAGCATATAAACTGAAGGGTGTCTAGAATGTCAAATAAGCATAACTCCCGTTTGTTTAATTCTTTCACCTTAAGCCATAAAATGTCAGCTAAACCCAGAAACTGTTTTACTGTTGTCAAATATTCTGCATAGATGTAGGGCTCAATTTTGTACAGTACAGCAAGCTTTAAATATAAATTCATTTGCTGAAATTAACTCTAAAATGCTAATGGAAAGTTTGTTGTATTCACAAATGATATATCACATTATTACATTTGCCACCCATAAATTATTATGCAATGTTTTAATATGCTTCTGACTGGTTCTTTTCAGAAATTCTTTTAGCTCAATTTACTTCTAACTATTTACAGTCAAAGCTCTCAGGAATGCAAAGTTAATTCCAGAAATGGATTTGGGGTAGATTTTGCATACTGCTTTTGCATGGTTTTGCATGCTTCAGCATGGCATTACATTAAAGGGATGGAGGTGTTTTTTTTGGCCTGGGTAGCCTGAGACATCCAGGCAGTCCATGCTACACAGCCTGGACATTCCTTGTTTATTTATTTAAGTTGGAGGAATAGATGAAGTTGTGTCTATTCCTTGACTGTAGGGCTATTCTGGAGTACCAGCCTGGCTGGATACAGCTGCAGTGTGAAAAGAAGGCTGACAAATCTGTGCTTCCCTCATGACAATTTCCTTTAGAGAAAAGAACTTGCTACTCAGCAAACACTTGGGTTTTCAAGCTCTGAAAGCTCTGATTACTCTTTACATCTTGCATCCAGTAATATAAAAGAAGGAAGTGGCGTGCGTAGTGCAGTCATAAACATGAAATGCACGTGATTCCATGGATTTGATATGAAGTAGATAGTAGAAAGTAAAAGACCTGCTTCCCCACCTTCACCCTAAAACTTTACCAGTGGCAAGCAGTTGGCAGATAGTTTAGATTGCAGATATCAACAGAAAATAGCTCCTGTCATGAAGTCTTTCTTAAAGGCCTGATGATGAGGTGACATAAAACTCTTGTGCTGATCTTGACTGGACTGTTTTCCTCCCCTCCCCTCTTAGAGAGGGTTACAGTGTACTTTAAATATGGCAAACTGCTCTATAAAGATGCTAAAAATGTATTTGACAGAAAAGTATTTCCATTCCTTTGTCAGTAAATACTCCTGTTCCTACCTACTATCTAGATAATTACAGCTGCCCTAGTTTTTAGATATAAACCAGTGCACAGGCAGATTTTAATCATATTCTTTTTACTATAAGAACTAGTATTTAAGAAATAATATTATCCACTTACTAGGAAGTAGTGGATTAAATAAATCATTGTATTTAAATCTGTGAATTATATTGGCAGCTCAGGATATATTTGCAGCTCTATATTTGCATTTGCTAAAACTTTCAGTGATAAGTCATTATTTAAAGCTAAACCCTGAAGTCCTGTTAAGATTGAGGAGCTGTTTTCTTTGTCATGACTAGCTTAGGCCTGGAATGGCTTATTACCATAGATAATACTAATTAAATATCATCCCTCTGAGTCATCATTTCCCACTGGATTGTTCCAGAAGAGATTTTACCTATAAAATGTGCTTGCACTATCCTAGTTTGTTGAAATAAACTCCAGAAGTTCCTATGACTCAAAACCATGAAAAGTACAGCTGTGAGAGCCAAGCAATGCCTTTTGCCAAGCACATGTAGCAGGGAATGATTTATGACAGAATTATTGAATAAGAATACATCCAGACCGAGGAGTTCAATTGTTGTTTTATACAACATAGTCAACTTTTATTTGCTGATATTCAAAATGCACTCTTCTTCTGTGTAGTTTTATGGCTTAATTTATTTTAAATTGAGTACTCGGGTGAAAATATTTAAAGAAACCACAAAGTAGTCTTGAATTTCTAAGTAGTGTCTATGTTCCAAATTCCATTTATGATGAAATTGTAAAATTCCGAAGACATAAAATACTAAACCTGCACTGCATAATTTCTGTGAACATTAATGGTTACATTCCTTGTCCAGCAAGGTGTATCTTATGGGTGATATATTAGAATACTAAAAGCTTGATGAGTAGCTGTTGTCATGCACACAATAAATTTTATTTTTCATAAAGCTATACATCACCTTTATTAGTCTACAAAAACCTAGTATATAATTTCAGTCTTATAAAAATGTTTAAAGAGAAGCCCTCCTTTAGGTCATTTAAGCAAATACTTAAAAGTGAAATGGACAGAAAAATATACCTTAGAACATGCAGCCAAAGCACTTGTCACTTAATAAAATTGCAAATGGCTTGTTTACAGCATCAGCATTCTCTGATGCTGATGTATTGATTAAACAGTAGGTGTGTAAAAGTTTTGATTGTTGAGTTGTTTCAGTAGAGCCTTATTTTTAATGTGCATGAGCAGTTACTGTATACAGAGGGCTCTTAGATATTCCCCTTGCATAATGCAGAAGTGTGAAGTATCACACATGGGGACTGGATTTAAGGCTAAAGGCTGCAGATTCTGTTGCAAGTACATTAGCTGAAATTGCACAGTATTATCATGACGACAGCATCCTCTAATTAGGTAGCGTTCTCCAGCTGCTTATAGAATAACTTTTCCACCTCTTCTTCCTGCCTGGGTGGAGGATAACAGACTCCCAGTAGGATGTCAACCTTGTTGGCCTTCCCCTCAATTCTTACCCATAGGCACTCAACCTCATCATCACTAGTTTAGATACCCATGGCATCAAGAGCCTCCCTAACATAAAAGGCCAATCCTCCACCTCTTCTCCCTTTCCTGTCCCTTCTGAAGAGCTTGTAGCCGTCCAGTGCAGTGCTCCAGCTACGTGAGTCTCCCACCACTTTTCCACCACTTTTCCATGATGGCAACTACATCACAGCTTTGCTGTTGCACCATGGCCTCCAGCTCTTCTTGACACTGCTGTATGGAGAAGCCCATCAATGGCCTATTTGAACCTGTGATGCATGTCACGTTATATCTTTAGAAAACTTTTCTGAAAAAACTTTGTGTACTGCACATGTCATACTCCTCTAAAAAAGTGACAATTTTTAAAAAATGTTAAGTTTGAGACATGGAAGGGTCGAGGGCTTTAGGTCAACAGCAAAAATAAGGTGAACAGATAGATATGTTGATGAGTTAAGGGCAGAGTTAATCCTACAACCTACCAATTATACAGATACTGAAAGATTGAAAGATTTCAACAATATCTGAGACAATTCTTGTAAGTTTTTCCCTTCCTATTTAATATCAAAATGCTAGAATTTACCTATGCACAAATACATATATATATGAGTTTTCCAAGAGTCTACTGAAGATTCCGGAGGAGGGAAATGGGGTTTTGAGATTGACTCTCCTGTCAGTGCTGTGTGATTTCTTGCTTAATTCATGGGGGTTTGTTACTAAATTAGAAAATTGGAGTTCTGTAAGAAAGAAACAGTAATACAATGGCAACATTCATATTAAATGGTTGCTCATTCCTGGAAGAGAATGTCATTGATCATGAAGTGTAATGAAACTGGAAGGTTATAGTAGGTGGTTGTCTCAATATAAACAGAAATTGTAACTGTGACCTCCAACAGAGCAGTTGAATTAACAATCCATTGTTTCTGAATATTAATCATTTTAATGAATTCTTCCAGTTATTCTGAAATTTAAAGCTTTGACAATGGGATCTATTGATACAGGTAAATTGTGAAAAGCTTTGGGTTATAACTTACTAAGAGTAAAAAGGTAAAAGTCAGGGTAAAGTCTGTCCTTGTCTATGCCTCCAAGCAAATACACCTTAAAAGTCATTGTGCAGTCTGCAAAGATATACTGCTGTAAATTAATTGCTGTAGTATAAATGTACTTCACCTACCCATATTTGTCACGAATGTCATTGGTAATGTATCCCAGGGATGGTACCTCATTAGTGCTGTACTAATTTGAGCCATTCTGGGAACAGGTTCATAACAGGCTGTTTGTCTGTCTCCTCCAGCCACTGTTGCAGAAGGTTCCACGTCTCACCCTGTGTTGCAGAGAATTCCAATCCAGCACTCCCACCTATGCTGCATCATGGGCTGTGAGCCTCCCAGGATTTGTATAGAAAGATACTTAGCAGAGTCAAGTGTGGAGGTTTGGAATAAAATCTGTACTTTTTAGGAGGCATACTGCTTCTGGTGCTCAAGAGGAATAATGGCATGAAAGGAACAGATCTATATAGACTGCCTGCAGATCAAAGGTTTCTGGAAAAGACAGCTAGAGAACTATGAGTGAGCATAGGGTCATGCAGATAATCAGGGTAATAACCAGCTGTGGTGTCACAAGTCCCAAGCAGACTTTTCCAAGATTTTATGAATAGTGCGCCTCCATGGCCAATGCAGGCTAATGGGAAGGTGCAAAATGGGTTATCAGGGATATCTGGCATGGCTGCTAGACTGTGTCAGATTGGCACCAGAAGACTGATTCTACTTCCCAGACAGAGGAGGTCTGTGATACATAGTGGGTTCAGGGAATTCTGATAATTTGTTAGGCACAACAGTTGTGCCTGAAGCAACAACACCCTGTGAAAGAATGTGTGTCAGTAGTGACTCTGCAGGCAACTGATAATACAAACTCAGAGCTAATCTTCTCTTTCCACCAAAAAGGCTAATTTAAATTTGCATCTTCAAAAATTTGCTTCATCAGTGTTGACTATGGCCAAGTGTAGTGTTCAGCATTGCTTGAGATGTGTTAACTCATGAGGGATCTGGTACTTCCCTGCTGCATGGTGTCACTGCTCTCTACAAATAAATGGTTACCAAATATTGATGCATTTCAGCAAAGCAAATGCATAAAAACTTTTTTCAGCAGATGAGTATATCCCTCTAAGCTTAAAGGATTGGGGATCTCACTGATGAAATTTTATTCACTGTTTACATGTAAAAGAAAGTTATTGAGAGAGAAAGGTAAAGGAGGAACAGCGAATCATCGCTTTCTTCTCCTTTGCTGATTTCTGTAATTTCAAGGTCAACATTTGGACGAGCAAATCACAAAATGGAATTAGGAACCATTCTCAAGTAAACAACACATTTGCTCCAGAAGCACGCCAGGAGTGAGATGATTAATCACAAAGTATTAGGCACTGCCAGAGTCTGGGAGTACAGAATGTGACTTCTACTCATGGATAATGGTAGGGGGAAGGCTGATGTGTTTAATGCTGTTCTTCTCTGATCTTCACTAATGAGGTTACTACTGGTGTCTAATAGAACAAATGCTGGCAGTAAGCCAACCTGAACTACAAAAAAAAGAAGGATTTAGAAAATGCTTGGGTGAGCTAGAGCTTTGTAACTTAGACGAGCCTGTTGAGCATCATTCCTAGACATTTAAAAAACTTGTGAAATCTCAAAGGTGCTGGCACTTGTGTTCAAGACTTTGCAAAGGACAAATAAAAGACCAAATGGCAGAAGGAAGGAAAATATTTCTTCTACACAGAGAATAAAGGATAGAAAATAGGATGTTATAAATCCTTCTCTAAAATATACAGTAAATTACCAGAAGAAACATTCACAAAACTGAGCTGTAGTCCAAGAACAGTGAGAATAGTGAGAATAACACCAGAAAACAGAATTTGTTGAAAGAGGTCATATTTCAGGCTATGTGTAAGCTTTGAAAACGAAGCAACCCCATTCCCAATTTCTGCTATATATGTAGAGTTCAGCATGAATACTCTATTAAAAAACTCATGTAAGATGAGAAAAATACCACATATAAAATGAATTTGGAATGCTCACTGACTGAAAGAGTATTCAAGTGAAGTTCTGTGATGGGCTTTTTTTGGTTCTATTTTATCATGTTTATCAGTGATCTGGATGATAATGTAGAATGACTTACCACAGTATCAGATGATACTGAGTGGGAGAACAGTGCTGCAGTATTTTTCCAATTTCTTTCCCATGAGAAGACTCGTGAACTTAATCTGCACCAAGCTGTGATGATGTTATAGGCATTACATCTGAACCCTACCAACGTATGTTTAGTAATAAGTATAAAACCATGGTAACTTCAAATCCAGACCTTTTTCTTACTGGGGATGAAAGGGTAAAATAAATTAGTTTTGGAGAAGACATGTGAAATGACCTACTTGAAAAAGAACATTGAAATAAGAGGAGCTCATCACTAAATTGATACGCAACTTTCAAAATGAATCAGGTATGGTTCCACCAGTGCAAGGCTATCTGGTCACTGAAGGCTACTTATTGTGTAGACACATGAATTCCCTCCTGAAATGGAGGGATCAGAGCACAAACTATTTTACTAATGTCTTTCTTCTGAAAGTAAAAGAAATGGAAGTAGGCTTTGGCTGTTCTTGGTTCAGTAGCTGGTGCCTGGGTGCAATAAAAGCTTTGTCTGCTTCATGAACTGGGGTAATGTAGCAGTTGTGGTGCTGAGATTCAGCTTGTATGTGTTCCCTTTTGTCCTGTACTCAGGAGTAATAAGATACAGCCTTGTGCTGTGTGGGAACTTCTGAGGATGGAAAGGTCACAAGCACAGGCCAGCTCCATACTACTAAATCTGGTACAGCAAGTTCATTTATCCCTGCATTTCTCTGGGCTAAGAGGTGTGTACTTCCTGTCAGTCAAACCCTGGAGCACTGTGGGCCAGAGTCTGTGTTTGCAATACTCCTTTAAGTGCAAATAATACCTAGGAATTTCCTTTGAACATTCAAGACATAAAGCATTGCCTTAAATAAATAGGAATGTCAGAACACATAGCTTTTCTCAAAATGTTCTTTTCTTATTCCAGGTGGCAAACAACAGTAAGCCTTGCCCTAAACCATTACAGTGCATGTTTCCTCTGAAACTGTGCCCCTACGTTTCTACATCCTAAGTCACAACACATCTTGCAGTTTTTGCTGAGCATGATGTGCTTGAGTAACCACTCCTGTCAAATTCCCTAGAAATATGGGCAGGGCTGATATAATGAGGTACCTTGTTGCTATGTCAGTGCAAGACTTTTAATAGTTGTTTTAAATAGCAAAATGTCTCTATTCTTTCTCTCTTTACAAATATATCAAACAGGTGTTTCTGAAGTCTGTCAGAAAAAAAAATACCCTGAATATTTATATTGAAGAATATTATATTTCTTCCTGCACTGTTCTGTTTTTCAGCTGAAAACAAGACAAATATTGGCCCTGATGGACTTATTTAAAGCAATATTACAGAAAAGCTGGTCTGATTCCAATTTATGAGTTAGTTTAACTGTTAATTTCTCATTCTGAATTGGGTAAGGCTGCATCTTGTCGTGTTTTATATAAAAGTGTCCTACAAAAGTGTATCTTATGAAACATAGTTTGCATTTTAAATATATGGTCAATCACTTTTATAATATATTATATACTGAGTGCTAAAAATATTTGAAAATGGAGCACTACCACTTTGCTCTGATTTGCAAATTTAATATTCTTTTGTGGATGTTAGCTCTCATCTTACTTCACTCCGCTCTTCCTATTAATTTTCAAGAAGTTAAGTGTGAAATGTTAAAGGTTGTTAAGCCTACAGAGCATTATAGAGGATCAGAAACAGAGAAGCTAGTGGATTAGGACATGATATTTGCAATCAGTCTGGTTGTTCAAGTGCCAGAAGCAAAGCTTAGTATTTATGAATCCTTTTGGGTCAGCATTCATGCTGGTAAGTATTAATGGAATGCCTTTCCTTTTCGAGTACTTAAAAATAGCTAAGTATAAATAAGTATGTTTTCTCTACTACTGTAAAAAAGCCATCTGCACAACTTTGCAGATGGTCTGACATGCTTGCTTTGTAATTATGATTCCTCTCCACCACCAGTGCTTGTAAAATGAATGCTTGGTATGCAGTGACTGATGATAATTTAATAACTATTTTTATCATATTGCTGATCAAAGCGTGCAAGAAGGATAAAATTATTTTAATAAAATCTACCGGGAGCAAAGTTTTGTTCTGCCCCCCCGGGTCAGTTCAATTTGGTTTATGGAGTACATGTTTTTCTTAATTAGATGCTTTTCTGTGTTATCGTTCACAAAGTTACTTTTAAATTGCCCAAATATTTAGGAGAGGAATTAGAAATGTCATGATGTCAAATGCACATGGAGTGTGCTTTGAAGCTTTGTGTGGTGGGAATGGCTACAGAAGTGACAGGAACCAGATTCTGTAGATTTCAAATTCTCTATCCTAGCAACATTCTTCCATGATCTGCACCTGCCTGTGGCTGCCTTAAGATTGAGTAATGGGATGACTGGGTTGCTGGGGGGTCCTCTGGTTCAATTACAGGTGCAGCTTGCCTGGACTATTCAAGTGTGATATGTGGTGACCTTTCCTGTATTTTATTTCTATTTATTTTGATCAATCAAATATGAACCTATTCTGCAATAGGTATATTTTTCAACATGAAAAGAGAAAAATACCATTTAAGTAGCTATAATTCTGCAAATGAAATGTGACATATGAGGAACTTGCCTCTTGGCTTTATAATTTAAAATCTGCTCAGTTCATTAAAAATGCTATAGTGCTTGAATAAACATAATACACAATATTAGGCCTTTGGAATTCCAATTATTGTATTTCCATGTCCAGCTTCAGTTTTAAAGTTTGTCCAAAGCTTAACTTTCTATATGAAGTTCTACCCAGCACATATAAATATTTGCTGATAAGGTATAATTTATGAGAATATTGTTGTACAATACAAAATTGAAGTGTAGCATAGATCCGGATAGTATTAATTACCATTTTCTAACCAATAATTAAAGAACAAAAGACAATGAAAGTATTATTCAATTGCAGAAAATATATATATTTTTTAAATAGTAGAAGCTTTAGGGATAAATCTTGGGAAACAAATATTCAACAATTTAGGTAGACAGCAGATTGTTCTGCTTTTTTGACTCAATGAAAAAAATTGTAGTTATTGTGTATTGCTAGAGTTAGACATGACACTCCTCGGGTTGTACCTCTGCAGTTTGGGTTTGGTTTATTCTTTGTACATTCCTGAATTCCAATTACCGGAATTTAAAATGTTATCCTAATAAGAGGTTAGGAAAAAGTGCTCCAATTCTTTCTGGCTGCCCGTCAGCCTGTAAATCTCTCTTGTGATTGTGCAGTTCATGCTGATTTTAACATCTTCATGCATGTACTTTCCTGTTTACCAGAGAAACTCAAATCTCTCCCAGTCTATTTGTATTTTGTAGACTACTAAATAACTATTGTGAAATGGAAACAAATAATAAATTCCAAGCAGATGTGTCAGACTGTTGAAGATGAGTAAAAAAGCAGACACCTAAAATGACATAAATCATGAAAGCAAGATTTTTACATGCTTGTTTCACACAGCAAGTGCTTGGGCAGATTCATTACCCAGATTGTTCCAGTGAAGAATAAGGCATAGTAATATCCCATCCTCTTCCCTCTCCTGCATTTATATAGTGTTTTGGAAGGGCTGAAATCATAATGAGGGGAGTCAAGGTCATGGGACAATGCTGGTTTCTCTCTGCATCCTATAATAGCCGTTAAGGAGAACCCTGAAGAAATATAGGAATAATCTAAAAAAACATCTAAAAAAGGTGTTTTTTCTCATCCTTTCCTCTGTGTCTTGGCCCGATTTCACAGCTGTACCCACACTAATGAAAAACAAACCTTTGCTTTGAGCATGTTTATTCTGCTGGGGGTTTTATTATAAATTTTATTGCCCATATCTGAATCTTGGTTTTGATATTGAAGTCTCTTTTAGGTTAGCAGACTAATATTTTTGTTTATCTCTTCAGCTATAAGTACATATTTTCACCCATATTGGGGCAGAAAAGGCTGAAATATACCTTGAGTTTTAATTTTTTGCTAGTCATTCTCTGAAGGGAAGGTAGAATTCCTGAAGCAGAACTGGCTGCATCTCTAGTAGAGTTTCCGTGGAGGGAGGAAAGGTATAGCACTAAGGATTGTTAACCAAAACATCATTGGATCATGACATTAAACTTGTCAGCACTGGGTTAATTGTTGGACTCAATGATCTTAGAGGTCTTTTCTAACCTAAATGGTCCTGTTACTCTATATAGAAACTATATGTGTGGTGAGATGCATGTATTGCATGATGGGAGCATCTCCACATTCCTCCAATGTTAACATTCCCAGAAGTACATCGCAAACCTCTATCCATTATGGTGGCTGTGTTGTTATGCACATGATCTATCGAACTGGACAGTACCTCCTGGCTGCACCATTGGGAGAAATTTATTTTGGACTTCTGAGTAGATGTTTTCTATGCATTGAAGGTTTTGCAGATTGGAATCACGTTTATGGTATTTCAAAATAGTGTCTTCAGAAGGGTTTCTAAGCTCTTTTCTCCAGCTGCTTCTTACACCAGAATCCCTGTTTTTTTAGGTCTCTGTTTGTCAATTCATCAGTATTATGAGACTTTTCCTTGGCAAGGTATTAGTGGACAGGAGACCACATAGAGAAGTAGGTTATCACCTGAAAATATTTTAGTAGGGTGGCAGTTTTTTAAGAAGGCTATTCTAACACCACTCCTCAGAAATAGCCTTTCCTTTTTTTTTTTTCCCACTTCTTGGGCATGTCTTCTCAGTTTCTTGTCTTGTGTATGCCACTGTCATATGCACACCATTTATTGAAGTCTGTACCAGAAGGAGCAAAGCAGGAAGGTATTGCCTTGACTTTGGTTGTTTCAACTCTACTAATGGTATGAGATACACTAAAAAATACCACCCCCCGCTCCAAAACAAAACAAAAAACAAAAAACAAAACAAACAAAAAAAAACCCAAACCAAAACAAAAAAACCCTGAAGTTTATACTAAGCACATAACATGCTAATAAAATACACTTTTTAAGACAGAGCTTAAGACAGAGCTTAAGACAGAGCTTGTATCTTTATTTCTGTGTCAGCTAAACACAGGAAAAATTGCTAATTTTTTTTGCTTCTTTTAATTTTGTAGTATTTGCAAATAGAAGTCCATATTGTCCCAGCTGTCTCTCATTGAATCTGCTCTTGAAGACACAAGAAACTTGTATGTTGGTAATTTCAGCAGAAAGGCTGACCCCTTTAATTAATGAAGATTACACAGAAATTAAACTGCAGTGTTGATTAGCTGAATGTCGTGGGGGTCACTGAATAATTTCAGATGGTTGAGAGAATTTTCCATACGCCTCATAGACATTGTGACCCTGTATTAGCTGAAGCAGAAGTTTGAACAAGGGAGCAAAGGGCACAGCTTTCCAATCTAGATACATGAATCACTGGCAAACACAGAGGTGTGTCCCCTGGACTGGACAGACATTATCTTAAAGAAAAAATTGATGCCTCCACTCTTAAATAAGATTATCTAGTGTACCTTTGAATATTTTTCAAATCTATTTTTCAGGTCTAGCATTCCATCATTATAACTAGGGTATGGTCTGATTAGATGTATCTACTGCTGTATCTAATGAGGATAGGGAGGATTCTTTTGTAAACATATCAACATTTTATTTTTTTAGCTAGACTGATGCTTAACATTGCTATAGTAGGCAGAGAATTTTCAATGTCAGTTAATGTCATTGAGCTGATCCCTTATTAAATGGTCGTTGTCAAATAACTAATCATTTTCTGCATGTGTAGTTTAACCTTTTCATTTAATGAAGTACTGATCATTTTCTGGAGAAAAATTCTGGAAATACTAATATCTTCTAAAGCACTGCACTGCTGAAAAAAGTCAAGAGATCTGTCACTTCTTAAAGAAAATATATAAAGATAATTTTCCACCTGTTATAAGTATTGTATTTCATCTTTTAATATGTTTTGCACATGTTTTAGATTGATTTGTGTTTTACAGGTGTAAATTTCAAGTAAAGGTGAGATTTTGGAATTTTGAAATAGGTATGTAATTTCTGTAATGTTCCTAGGTCATAGATATTGAAGGACAAACTTGAAGTGAAAATCAGCTATGATTCTTAAGTAGCGGAAAACCAGCAGGCCACCTTCTGAAAGCTATTTTGACCTCATGAGCAACAGGGTCCTTAAGGAGAACCAGGCATCAGCAAAGATCCTTGAAAGGAACCAAGCTGCTGTCCAAGGAGCATTTCAAGGTCAATAATCTCTAATCATGCAGATACCAAAGGCAGCAGGATGTTCTGTGAGCATAAAATCATGTGAAAACCACATTGCTCAGGTCTATAGGTTCTCTGTCTTTAAGATAAGAAAACTTAATTGGATCTAGGTATGCACATCAAGGCTAAACAGAAGGATTGTCCTCGGGAGCACTGAGACAAAGAATGACATAACCAGTACAATCCAGAGGGTCTTGAGGGTTTTGAGAGTAGGAGCTAGAAAGGCAAACAATTCCTAGTAACTGTTGCAGTCCGGAGGATTCCATTTGTTATGGTGTATTGTAGGAAGAAGGAAAAAGTGGAGTTTCTTTACTTCATATCAAGCTCTTCTTGACATTGGTTTCAAAGGAAGAGTTCAAATTACTCTGAACACTGCCTTCTCCGCTACTGTGAAGTAGAATGTTGTACTAAAACTATCTGTTAGATTTAGATATATTTTGCCCTTCAGGTTCTTGTATACTTTTTCTTTTTTTTTTTTTTTTTTAATTTTTTTTTTTTCCTTTATCTTCCATGACTGCCAAGATTTTTTTATTCTATGCTTTCTAGATCCTCTAAATAGTATATTTTGCTTTATGAACTTGTGCCTTCCATATATTTAAATGTATCAAATAATTTGTATAGTCTTTATTTTTTACCTTAAAGGAAAAAGAGAAGGAGCTGAACCTGATACACAGAATTCGAACTTCATACATGTATTGCCAACCTGATTTAATATGTTGAAGAATAAAGCTACTTGTGCATATCATCAGGTTTGGCTCTTTAGTGATGTGGTAATTCTTGTGAATGCCAAAACACCCATCAGAAAATTTGTGTGTTAAACTGATGTCCATTCAGTGGGGAAGGAAATAATGAACAATTAGTTGGAAGGAAATTCATAGATATAAATTTTATCTTAGATTTTTCAAATAATTTTTTCAATGTGCATTTTCTATATTTGGATTGTATTGTTCTTGCTCATGGAAAATGACAGCCTGAGCAGTTTCTATTCAGATAAACTCTTGCTAGAACTGACATTAGAACCTACAAATTTTAAGGAATTTGCAACGAATATTTTTGTTCATGGTTGTTGAAAAGTCAAAGTAATCAAAGATAAAGAATAGTAGTTTTAGTGCCTAGGAAAAAAGTTGGAAGGAGTTGAAATTTTTTCCTAATTGATTTAAATATAGAAACTCCATAAATGTTGAGTGGTGACAGTAGAGAATTTTGTCATCGTTGTAAGAACAATTGAAAGAGAAGTGAATTGCAATTTTGTTTTACTTTTACCCTTTGCACAATCTAATTGTATAACTAATTCATTTTTCTCATAGTTTGGTGTCACTAACAGTGTCGAATTGTTGAAGATTTTGATTAAGCCCATTATTAATTATTAAACCTGAAGAAAGAACAAGAGATATTAAAAAGAAAAACAGTAAAGCATTGATTGAAAACACAGTCTACCTGTAAACTTTCTCAGTTGCTTAATAATTGTTCAATACTTTTGATGTTTCTGTTTTTTGTTTTCGCTGCTTTTGTTCATACAACGCATAAAAAATGAAAAAAATGTTAATGCAAAATTTTAAAGCCTAGCAAAACTGCTGTTTTATATGAATTATAATGTCCTACAGAACACAGAAGACATTGAAAGTAATTTCTGAATTCACAGTATATCCTCCAGGGACAGCTTGTATACATAATCCTTCATGCAAATATTTAGAGGTTTGTGTTATATCTCTCAAAATACAGTTTCAGCTCTGACTTCTTTGCTTAGTTGCATTTTGAGTGTTGAATTTTTTAGGTGTGGGTAAAATGAAAAAACAGAACAAAACTTAAAAAATGTTTCATTGCTTCAATAGTATTTTGCTTGGACATGTTGGCTTAGATGTGTTTCTTAGGAAATAGAGCAGTTTAAATGGATTTATTCTCAATAAAGCAGTAATTAACACTTCCATGAATTCATGAGTTGCAAATATTTTTGAGTTATTTTAGCATAGAATTTTTAGTAGACTAATGAAGATGAGGTAACCTATTTTATTTACTGTAAAGTATTCTGCCTAGTTTCAGTAAAAAGGAAAAGTAAATAAAACAGAAATTTCATTCTATTTTCCTGTGGATTTTAAAGCACTTGTGCATTTCTCCTCTTCGTAGTTTCTCACTTACTGGTTGCTGGGCAATCAGTTCTCTTTGTTAAGACAATGAAGACTGTTCTTCCAAGATCTGGATGATAATTTTAAAATTGCCACAGTATTCCCTGAGTTTTGCTCTATTTCTGATAATGTTGGTTGCTTCAAATTAGGGCATATAATAAAAAATTGTGTTAAATTTATGGCTTTTATAAGTTTTTAAATCAGTTTCTATATTGAGGTTTCTGTTTAGTGTTGTTAATGCTCAGACACTGTCAGTATGGTGTACACATAACTCACAAAAATTCAAACAAAATCAAGCACAGTTGAGAAATATGCACAGTCAGTTTAATAAAGGGACCAGCCAAGAATAAAAATATTTATCATCTTCCCATACTCAGCTTTCAGGTGCAGGAATGCTAGTCCTTTACCTGTCTTTTGGATTTGTTTGTTTTTTTTTTTCTTGTCTGACATTCACATAAAATGCACTTGTGCATAAGGGGTAGTAATAATGACAAATAAGATAAAAATCCTCTCCAAAGGATTTTTAGGGTGATCTAGAAATAGTTCTTTAAGTAACAGCTTTAAGAATTGTTCACTTAGGTTATATTGTAAAGGCTAAGACATTCATGTGAAGTGTAAAAGTTCTATAAAATTAGAAAATTCATCATAGCCATGAAACCCTATTGACTAGATTCTGCTTGGAAGAGTTCTAGTCACAGGTCCTTGTTGAATAATGAGCTGCAGGACTTGGATAGATGAGGCAATTTTAGAGAGATGTTCTGTTTCTCTCATCACCCTGTTCTCTTCTGGGATCTGTTTCCTCAGGCTTCCAGTGCAAAAGGCATTTGCTCACTCCTTGGCTACTCTGCTTGGAATTTAGGGAGGGTGTTTCCATTATGAAGCTTCAGGTCCTGCAGCCACAAATGATCTTTGCCTTCAAATGCCCCCCTTTTTTCAAGTGGACTTATTTTTTGTCAAATTGTGGTGCCTAAAATCCTTCAAGCAGCCCTTTTACATGGGTCAGAATTAATATCACATCACATCTTTAAAAACATTTCAGTCTATACAAGCTCATTACTGCAATCAGCCAATTCTTTCTTTTGATGTGGCCGTTGTTCTTGTTACTTAGTAATTTAAAAAGTTCTCTTCCCTAAAGTCATAAAATTCTGAGAGAATGACTATATTATGTAAGCACTTCAGGTTTATTCACCTAAGTACTTCACATTTCTTTCCACTTCATCTCCTATCTCGCACGTTTTATTCTTTGTCCAGTTGCATTTCCTTTAGTGCTCAATTATACCTCAGTTATTCCAGTTGTACAGGGCTCAATAGGATTTCTATCTATCTATACAGGTCATGTGGATATTTGTTGGTTCACCACTAAGAAGTGGTGAGTAGTGGAAAGTACTACCTGTGTTTTGATATTTTTACTAAAAAACTCTCTATTTTTCATTTACAAATATTATTACATGAATCACTTGTAGCTCATTCAGTTTGAATATAACTTCAATTTCTTTCATTTTTTACCATCCGTTACAGTAGTGGCTGACCAGGATACGCCTTTACCTTCTTTCCCTTTTAAATACTGTAGGTTTATTTTGTGGCTTATATTGCTTCTACCTGTAACTGGGTGTCTTTCATCACTCAGTCTTAGATCTAGTTTTCTTTGCTGTTGTTTTCATGTACCCTAAATGTGTTCTCATCTATCCATCCCTAGAATACACACAAAGGCTGCAATTCTGTGGGAACCCTCCTTCACTTTGTGTCTCAGATTTTTTGCAGTGAGTAATGGAATTACTAGATACAAAAATTTACTCATTTCATCCTCACTGAGTTTTGGCCCATTTTAAAATTAAAAGTTACCTGCCTGTCTGATACCTTAGAGCAGCTTTTTGTGAAGGTGCTTTACCAACTGAGGTCACTGACTGAGCTACAGATTTGGTGGCGTTAAGCTGGTTGTTAAGTGGTGACTAAATATTTCCAAAAGTAGTAGAATAAATAGAAGAAAGATGCCTTTAAGAAATGGAAGAAAATGCAGGATAAACCTGGTAATTTCTGAATTGTTTTTAAAGTGTTTTTTTATTTTATTTGGGGAGAAAGAAATGGATAAATTTCCTACTGTGCTGCATAATGTGGATGAGGAGTGAATTCCTTTCTGTGTTGTTTATGGTGTTGCTCTGTATCCAGTACATCTGTGATTTAGAAAAAAACAAAGTTTCTTCAAGATGAGTTGCTGCAATTTTTCTCCTGGAGAGTTAGGTAGTGCTTAAGTGTACATAAATTATAGCAATCAAAATGTATGATTACTGAATTTTTGGAATAAACAAGTCAAACCACAGCTAAAATCCATTTTAAGAGGGAAGGTATATATAGCAGAGGGATTTCCTGTAAGATATAATTCTTCTAGGGGAAAATAGTATATTGTTTTATTATTTTTCTCTGCAGCCAACACTGTGTACAATTAATGACTCAGTGTTGTGGAATATTTTTCCAGACTTCAAATATGCAAGATGCTAAGTTCTTCATGAATACCAAACTAGCCTGGCTTGATAGATCAGAATTTAATCAGAGACCCTTCTATTTGTTTTTCAATCTGGATGAAAGTTGTACTGTTTTCTGCATCTTAGCTGTAAAGGAATGCTGGTGTAAGGGCATAGAAGAATTATTTTTTGCTTGGGAGCAGGATACTTCAGAAGAATGTGCCATGAGGAGCTCATAAAAGTGTATTGAACTTAATCTGAAAGTAAGTATCCACAGGAGCAGGACCAAATCTTCCTGATGGCTTGCCCCATCAAATACCCAGCATTGTTAAGACTTCATTTTAAATTGCCTAACCATCATTTCTGGCCATCCATTCCTGTTCTCAGTAAAAGCTGGAGTCTGTTGTGTGAAGTTCAATTTCTTCCTGCAGAGGTTGTATTGTGTTGCCTGTGTTGTTGTTTTGTCTGTTTTGATTCTTAAAAACATAAACTTCATGATGTCCTGCCTGTGAGATTAATTCATTCTTTTTCTTACTATTCTTAAATGTACACCTAGGCACTTCCATCTTCGTTTTTTAACCATAACATCTCACTATAAACTCATTGAATTATGTGTCCATTTGGACTTCCAGAGACAGGATTTCCTGGAAGATTGTCCTCATTCTGTGATTTTCCCTCCTATTCTATTTCTCTCATAGCACAACTTAGCTGTGCTTAGGCAGACTTTATTTCAAATAGCTTAGCTAGAAAACAAACCAGCTGTTTCCTGTTGCTCACAAATCTTACCAAAAGTGTTTTGCTCTTTCATTTTCTTCCAGAGCTTTGATGAAAGAGAGTTGTCACTGAGTGTAAAACACAATGTTTGTGATTGTGTCCTTATTTTGCACCATGATAGAGGTGCAAAGCCAGGCATTCAAATGTGTTCATAGATTCATGGACATCATGTACTTACCTCAGGGATTAAAAACAAAAAGGTAGCCTCTCTTTTGCTGCCAGAACTACTGAGGTGGCTGAATACTCTCTCTGAGTTCTTTTGCTTATGCTTTTCCAGGACCATGTGAAGTTGTACACACGGGATAAGGGAAGAGTTCACCACAGATGGTGTGGTGAACCCCTCAGGGGACTTCCTGAGGCTGCAAGCCTTCAGAGTGGTTAGTTTCCCAGTTTCTTTAACATGGAAATCTGTTGCTTTCTGGAGTTGTTGAATAGTGCATAAGGTATTAATTGAATGTAAAGAAATGCTTATTTTTATGATAAGTGGACTACAGAAAAATATGGTGATTGATACAAGGGCTTCAAAATCCCTAATTATGTAACCCAGATAGAGAAATGTGTAATTTTTATAAGTAAAGGAGGGAAGAAACCTCAATGATCATCAAATGGTTGACAGCTCCCTGCTTCATGTCCTTCGGTTTCTGTTACTGCTTTAAAGCCCCTGGACATTTGAGTGACTATTGGGGGCTGGTGGGGAGTCACAGTTGCTTCAAATTCATAGCCCTGCTCCCCTAGAAAAATAGCTGCAAAAAACAAAACAAAACAAAAACAAAACCAAAACAAAACAAACAAATGAACAAACAAAAAAGAAACCCCTAAGATTTCTAAAACATCAGCTCTTCTGGGAATGTTCAAGCACACAGTGCTGAATTGAATTTGAAATTTCATCACCATTCCTACTGTGATTGGAATAAATGACAAAGGAAGTGAAGTGTTCAATACCATCCTCTTCAATGTACCAAGTCATAGAAGTGGAAAAATCCCTTCTAAAGAATGGGATAAAAATGGGATTGCCTACACATTAGTGGATTAAATAAGGATGGGGGCGGTGCTTCCTTTATTTTATTTTTTTTTTGGTCATAGTTTGATAAAGTGATGTAGGCAGCTAGTGAAGGAGGGCATTAAGGGACCATTAAATCTGCCTTTCCCTCTGCAAATATGCCTGACTCTAGCCAGTTGTGATCCCTCATTGTGTCTGAAAGTACCCAGCAAATATAATGTCTAGCTCACATTCTAAGGAATTATTTACAGAATCATACAAAATTTCATGCTTGTCTAAGGAGACCATAAGAGCAGCAGAAATGTGATCGTATCACAGATGTGCTTGACTGAATTAAACCTAAACTATTTTACTTATATGTATTTGAGTTATGAACTGAACTCTGTGAGTGCCACATTGACTGAGTGATCAGACAGCGTAAACAAACTCTGACAGCAGCAGCTTTGGTCCTGCTGTGCTTTGCCTCTTTAGCCTCACCTGTTTGGCTGGGTAATCAGATATGCTCTGGTGCATCTCTGTTCCATCCTCAGATGGAAAACTATTTAAATCTCAAACTGATTCATTATTATTATTTAAATAAGCATTGTGGCTACCAGAACTATTTCTACCTGGCAGTATTTGGGTCAGTGGAGTCCATTCTGTTCAACATGAGGGTACAGGATGGGGATAATGGCCTGTGTGTACTAAAGCAGTTGATAGCACTGGAGAGGATGATAAGGGAAAAAATTATTGGAAAGTACCTGCTGACAAGCTCAGAACTGGGAATGATCTTTAGGGCCTCCCAAGTTTTACATGTGTGATTTCTTGTAAGTACAATAAAGATGTAATAAATAAGATTGATTTTCCTCCTTTCTTTCTACTGTTCTTCTTTGCCTAGCCAGCTGTATCTCATTCCCAACTAAGTCAGTGGCAGTGCTCCCTGTACTGTTCAAAGTCTCAATCAGTATGTTTCAATCAAATTAGTTTGCGTGTATGAACAAAAGTCTCAAAATTCTGGTTTTGCAGAGATACTGGAAGTGCATCTTGCAATACGAGGTGCAGGATATCCCTCACTGGGTTAAAATGACCAACTTTTCAATATCAAAAACCACTAAATTTTTTTTAAGCTTACAGTAGTTCCTACCTGAAATACCATGTTCAGTTCTGAGTTCCATACTACAAGGAAGAGATAGCCATGGTGGGCGGAATCCAGAAAGGGGCTAAGAAGATTAAGGGACTGGAGCATCTCTCATATGAGGAAAGGTTGAGAGATCTGGGACTGCTTAGCCTAGATAAGGCTCAGAGGGTTCCTATTAATGTAGGAAAGGAGCTGACCCCAGTACCACTGACCAGTAAATTGTGTCTATGCATAACAAGGAGCTGTCCTGTATTCGGAACCAAAGGTGATGTATCAGTTTAGTTTGCTTGTTTCCTCAGCAGGATCTGGACTCTGCCTTGATGAACAGTGAACTGAATCATCAGCAGAAGTCTGACTACATGGCATAGTTGAACATCATTTTATTCAGCCCTGAAGATCTGGCATGAGTAGAAAGGAGAAAACCCCTTTTTCGCCATAAATAAATTATGTGATGAGTGCAGTGTCCTACCACTTCTAGTGGTTTCTTTTTACTGAATCATAAAGAAATCTACTTATATACCTATCTCTGATCCTCTCTATGCTTCCAGGGAACTATGAGGCAGTGCAGGAAAATGTGTAGTGGCTGCAAATGCCTCACAAAAGTGGCTGAAGTGAACATGTTTCTCTGATGACCATGTAGCAGAAAGAACAGGGTATGATAGGTATTCATGCTGGCTCTGAACTAGTGGTGAATGTTATTTGTGCTTTGCTTTACAGACAGCAAAATTGTGGTCCCACTGGTCCGACAGTAGTTGGGATTCTGTCCAAGTCATGGCCAGAAGGAGTTTGCCCTTTTCACAAGTTGCCAGCAGGTTACTGAGATTTCCTTGGAATTAAATGAGATGTGATGATTCAGCATGCTAAGAAAAAAACCTGTGAAGTTATTGAAATCTAAAGAATCCTTGTGGCTTAAGAAATCTTTAATTCTTCTTTCAGATAAATTTTCTTTTCTTGGTTAGGCAGAGTAGTTTTTGTGCTAACCTACTAATCTTTAGCACTTCAATTACAGTTACTGCAACAAGAACATTTTCCAAGTATCCTAAATACCATGCCTATTATAAGTGCATTACGCTTCACTAGTATTTTTTGTGGTTGTCTATTTTTGCCATGATTTTTACTATCTTTTTGTTTGTTTTATAATCTGGTAAAGCTTGGTGGAATTTTTTGTTTCCTCTGTTACTAAAGACCTCGTGTTTTTGCACTCCTAGAAAAATCAGTGCAGGGAATACAAAGGAAACATCTGTTCCCCGTGTGGGTTTATAACTAGGAAGCAAGTCTAATTCGTTGGTTTGTTTTTTTGTGTTTTTTTTTTTTCTTTTAGTTTGTTCCAATGAAGATGAAATGGTAGAATGTGTCCATATCTCCAGCACATACTGATGACAGGCTATACATAACATTATTTCTGGAGACTGTCACTAATGTTTCACTTTTATATACCTCAGAAAACAATGCTAGAGGTAAATCCTGAAGTTAGAAGTAATGGGAGAACTCCTGACCTAAGTGTAGGATTACAGCATTACGAATACAGGGAATTCATTTAAATCAAAGCTTAAACTCACAGTATTATTTAACTACATCATAGAATGGTTTGGGTTGGAAAGGACCTTAGAGATCACCTAGATCCAACCCCCTGCCATGGATACCTTCCACTAGACCAGGATGCTCAGAGTCCCATCCAACCTGGCCTTGAACACTTCCAGGGATGGGGTGGGGCATCCACAGCTTCTCTGGGAAATCTGTTCCTCTGTCTCGCTGTCCTCACAGGAAAGAATTTCTTCCTAATATCTAGACCTAATCAATTTGAATTTGAACTCATTCCCCCTCGTCCTGTCACTCCTGTTACTCCTTGTAAATAGTCTTTCTTCATCTTTCTTTTGGTGTCCCCTCAGGTACTGGAAAGTAGCTATTAGGTCACCTCAGAGCCTTTGCTTTTCTAGGCTGAGCAATCCCAATTCGCTAAGCTTTTCCTCATAGAAGAGCAGCTTCATCCCTCTAATCAATTTGGTGAAGTTTTCTGGATCCTCTGCATATGTTTATATGTATAAAATTATATTTCTATTTTCACATATTAATAATTTTTCATCCCAAGCAATACATATATAAAATCCAGTACAAAATAATTCAAAATTTATTCTGCAGTTGGGTCTTACTGATTGATTAATCTCTTCTCAACAAATT
Organism: Rhabdornis inornatus; assembly: GCA_013397075.1. NCBI lineage: Eukaryota > Metazoa > Chordata > Aves > Passeriformes > Rhabdornithidae > Rhabdornis > Rhabdornis inornatus. The sequence continues at coordinate 64,402 of VWZS01004204.1, forward strand.
CAGTTGGCGCTAAAGAGAATGATCAAGCATTATTCAAACTTCAGAGGAGCAGGATAACAAATGAAATATGTTTGCAAATTAATAATTCACACACAAAAGGTAAAGTCGTACTAGAAAAGCAAGAAATTTAGCTCAGTTGTCTACCTATGTTATAAAAATGAAATACAATTCTTGGTTGTGTGACTAAACAAGTACATTTATTGCTAGGAGAAGTGGAGGAGTGTATCATAAAAGCCAAATTTGCTTCTTATCCACTAGAAAAGAGGGAGTGTAGCTTTCAACAGAAAAGAGGTTCAGGTTTTATTTAAGGATGGCTGAAAAGAGAAATGTAATTTTCAAGAATATTAAGGGAATTATAAAACTAATTATGTATGAAAAGAGAAATAATTGAAAATAAATCAGAATTAATTGACAGCTGCCACTCTTCCTTATTTACTTTGTTCTGTCTAGCAATTGTAAGTACTGAAGGCAGTGGGTAAATTCCATTTCATTTCACGACACTGTCTGAGCAGACTGCCACCAGAAAAATACAGCATAGTAGCCATGAATGCCCCGTGTCATCTCATTCATCACGGCACTTTCTGATTCACTGGACTTGAAATTTCTGTGATATTTTTCATTTTGAAAAAAAAAAAAATCATCTCCCTTAACTCTTTTCAAGTTGCTATGTCTTTGTTTTTGAATTGCAATTCTTTCTGACCTGGAACAGAAGACAAATGTTGATGTATCATTTGTGTCATATAATTGGTATCATTAACAATTTTCTTACCATGAGGGAAAAGCAGTATCAGGTCTTGGATAGTACAGTGCTCCCGGCAAGAAAGAAATCAATGTTTGATTGGGATTAAAGTACTTTCTAGGCAGAACTAGTCAAGATTCAACCCATCTGATTTGGAAAAAGCAGAGCCTTTTCTTTTTAAGGGGAGGAGCTGATGTGCAACTGCATCTCATAGGAAGCTGAAGATAAGTCTTGTCAGAAAAGACAAAACGCACCTTAACCTTACCCATGGTGAAAGCAGAAATGGACCAAATTTTTCTGAGGGCTACACCCTCATCTCAAGTGTCTAAGGGAAAAGCTTGTGTATGACTGCAGTGCTTCAAAGTCAAGTGACAGATCTGGAATGACTACTCAGCATAAAAATATTGGGTGCTTGGGAAAGCTCTTGGGTGTGAAGTGCCCCACACAAATTTGAAACAGTCTGTTTTTATAATGCCAACATACATTTGGCCAGAGTAGGAAAAAATAACCCAAGGGTATCAACTCCTATCAACTTTGAAATTATTTTGAATATTAATTTCTTAATGATTTGAGGCTAGTCTTACAATGTGCATACTAATTTAAAATGACATTTAGCAAGAGATGTGCTAAGCCAACTGAAGTTCACAAATTACAGAACTCTATAAAGGTCATTATTTAATGTAAGAGACAAAATGTGTCTCAAGGACATATACCTTCAGATAAGGAAGCTGGAGAGAGTTTTGAGATCCCTTCTTGAAGAGTCAAATCATATTATCAGCATGAATCAGGTCCATTTAAAACACCAATGGTTCCGCAGTGATCTCATATATAGAAAAACAAAGTGAGAAACTGAAAAGTGGCTTAGTTAACCTGCATGACAAATCCAGGCTTGTGTTGAGATTGAGGTTTTTTTGACTATCCTTCCTAACACAGAGTGTAACTTTAGTCTAGTTCTTGTCATCATGAACATTCACCGGAGTGTGTCAGAGATGGCAGAATTGCCTCAAAGTCAGTGATGGCTCAGCACTGTCAGAGGAATTCTCCCTGGAACTCCAGATATGTGTTTGAAAACTTCCTTAAGCATTCCTTAACTTGATTATTTTCTGCAATGGGTAGTACCTATTTTCCTCGAGTTATGCCATCATCAGGGACCTTACAGACCTGAGAGCAGATTCTGGTGGAAATGACTTAGGTGTTGAGTGTCTCAGACATTTCCATCTTCTCTGTCTGTTACCTGCTTCATTCAGCAGTAGATACACTTAATCTCAAATTTTCTACTGATTTCTTTATCCTTCTGAATTAGATCACTGAAAAAGCCAAAGTCCATCACCTGCAAAACCAGGGTCTTTATTTTGCTACTTGTCTTACTTTTATATTTTCAAACTTCATCTCTCATGATCATAACAGACAAGCCCACCATTGATCAATGACTGCTTCATCATTTGTGAATACCAGATTCTGCAGACCATCTCCTCTAGTAGCTGCAGCAAGATATTGTCTTAAACACACCTTAGAAATTCAAATTATTCATATTATGCTATAATTCCTTCAAAAAAATTCTGAGACATTAACTTCACCCAGGACAATCAAGGACTGTAAAGAGTGTCTTCCAATATTTTAAAGAAGTTTGTTTTTTCCCTTTCTTTTCCTAAGTTTTCTGTAAGCAACATCCACCAGCATGTCCATTCTTTTTTGGCTTTCCTTCCAGCCTTAGCCTAAGCTTTCATCCAACCTTTTCCCTCTTGACTGTAACTGACTTTAGTGGAGAGTCGTCTTCAGAGACCGTGGTCTCCACCCTCTTTCTGTCTTTCCTGTAAAGTCTGTGCCTATCTATTGCAGCGTGCTGTTCCTGTGAACAATTCCATAGTAATCCCAGAAACATTACAGCTCTGGAAAAACATAAGAACTTCCAGTTCCTCCTGTTTGTCACATTGTGTGTTTTTGATTTGATACACATACACAGCCTAGCTGTTCCTATGAATTTCTATTTCTGTTTTACTTTGAGACACAGTGACTCAATCTCAGATTTCTCTTTTCAACAGATCTCGAAAGAATGCAGTGGACTGATGGGGAAAGAGATGATCAGGGAAAAGTCTTCCTACTTACAGTAAAAAATTTTAAAATTGTGTTTAAGGGAATGGTACAGAACTGAGTAGAATAAAACCATACAGAGCCTGAGAAGTGTAGACTCCTCCTCTGGAGTTTCCAAACCTTACAGTACTGAAAGGTGAGAGATAACACATGAGCACACGAATATGTGATAACATGGGGACATGAACAGAGATCCAGCTAATTTATCTTACAGCATTTACATCTGAGCTGCTATTTCCCCCCCTTTATATTAATGAGCAGAAAATAAGTACTTTGTGGGTTGAGGGTAGTTTGTCTCACAACCTCCTGATGCCTATTTCTTGCACACTCAGGATGCATAAAGAACCTCTACAAGCAGAGTATCTGCCTCAGATATGGGGCTTTACATGTCAGAATTTAGACAGGTGCATCATCCTTCATGATTTTCATAACTATCGATATGAATATATCAATCAATGTCTCAAAGGAATGGTAAAGTAAAAGTCTTTTCCTGCTTTAAAGAAATACTAAAAAAACCCAACACAGCACAAGCAGTGTGGTGCCAAAATGATAGATTTCATTCCAGTAATAAGCAATACAGATCTTGAAGCATTGTGCCAGTGATCATACCCTATTGAAGATAATTGTTAGGTTGAGTTTAAAAGGGAGACTGTTATACACCTTTATCTTTTTCAGAGACCACTTTCTCACCTTTTTTGCCTATTTTGGGTTTTCCTTAGAGCTATGTATTTGTAATTTGCAATTTCTCTTTTCTGTCCTTCGTACTGTTTATAGACTTTGTGGCATAATTTTGTATACATTGATTACAGGAAAAAATGACTTAAAGAGAGTAAAATTTGAAAGGTCAAAATCTGACTCCTTTATCAGTCATCCTCCATCTGACAGAATCCCCTTACGAAAGCCAAGAGTGTTGTTATTTATTAACATGTGTTAACACACCAAGATTTGAGTATTTGGATGATCTGATAATTTTTTAAGATTTTAATACCAGAGTTAATTGAAGTAATTTGCCATATTTTCTTTAGAAGATCCTCTTGTGGATATTTGAGAAAGCGATTAGTTCTACTGCAGACACATCTTTTCTATTTCATTTTCCACAGGTTTTTGAAATTTTTATATTTAATGTTTTGCATAGTTGATCTTGATACTCAAGAGACATTTAAATTGTTTGGGTTTTCTCTCATCTGCTTTTCTATAAGGGAGAAAAAGGTATTTTTACCTCCATCCAAATGCTGCTCATATAAATGTTGAAGTTCAACAGCTACTGAGCTGCCGAATCAAAGAGAATTCCATAATCAGGTTTGAAAAGAGTCCTTTGAAACGGGAATCAAATGAAATTCTGAATATTGCGTGCCACTCAATAATAACAAAAATTCATAGCAGGAAATGTCACTGAGCAGCAAAACCTGACATTTTTTGTAGAGATACCGGCACATATTTCCCCTAAACGTCATTAGCTGCTGGTATTTCTAAACCAGGCTAATGAGCACGCTAGCAAGGAGTCAAACAAGTTCTTACTGTTCAAAGGTTTGCATCAAAGATCTGATCAGCTGAAAATGACAGTTCTGATCCCTGGGTTTATACCAGGATACTGAGTCAGAATGACACTTTAAATTTGTGTGCAAAATATGCATGGCATACCTTGATATCTTCCTGGTAAGTTCATTCCTGTTGTGCTTAGAAGAGCAGATCCGCCTCAAATTTATTTTCTGTATTTTTACAAGATGAGAAGAATTCGAGAGACATCATATTCCTCTATTAATTTATAAGAACACATCAGAAACACCCACTGAGAACGAAATTTTCCTGTTATCAAAAGAGGTTAAATTTATTTCTTAAAATGAGCACCATCTTTCTATGCACAGTCACCATATTGCAGCTTTTTGATGGTTCTAGCTAATAAGATTATGATAATTCTTTCTATTACTTGTTTTTCCATTGAAAATAATTGTCATTTCAAACAAAACCCTCAGTATGTAAAGATTTTACTGTACTGAAAAACAGCTTATTTTAGCAGTTTCAAAATGGGTTATGTCTTTATAGTTCTCCTTGAACTTATTTAAGCAATACATTATTTCATTTTCTCATATTCTTCTATTATCTATGGATTGGTATGGGCATAAAGTAACCAAAAGCACATTTGTAAAACTACCCAAATTTGTGCTTCTTTCTCTCTCCTAAATGCCCAGAAGATGATTGAACACTGCCGTGACCGAGAACAGTGTCCAGGGGATGACTTATCCTCTAGTCTGACCTTGCAAAAATGTAAAAGGTTTTCACTTTGTGCTTCTTTCCAGCTTGTTTCACATGCCTAGGGTGCACCAGGAGGTGGTCCCTGCACTTGCAGATTGGTGTGACTATTTGAAAGGCTTTTTAAGAAGAGCAGGTGAAAACTGAGAGCTGAGCAAAAAGACAGATGTGCAAATAGGTTGGATGCATTTAGTCCGTGAGTTGAATTGATAAGAACTGATGTGTAGGCTAAAGAGGATCTGCTATTTGCAATGTAAAAACAAGGGTTACACTTTGTTGATCTAACGAAACCTGAAACTATGCTAGGTATTCTTCAGCACCCTCTACTGAGCTTGTAACTTTTTACAAAAATCAAGCATTCCTGAAGGAAACCTTGAGCAAGAAAATAAGACAAGGAAGACAAAATAGCGTAGGGTTAAGTGACGTTTTCTATCCAGTTTTCAATTACAAATTAATGCAAATTTCTGCTTTTATCACCACACAGTTCTCTCTCTGCACCTTTTCAGTGCCTTCAAAGTGTAGCTCTATCCAGATGACATAAGGTGCCTTCTTGAGGAGCTTGTTTTAGCAATCACTTACCTGGGTGTGTTAAGGCAGCATTTATTTAGGCAAAAAACAGTTCTGCTGTACTTTGTATATTTTAACAGAATATATTTTTAAATTTTTACCTGAGAAAATTCCCATACACAGCCTTTGCTGTGTATGAAAAGCCAGATAATAGAATACCAATATTTCGAATGTAGCTCTAATTGTAGTGGAAATTGTTTGCTCAATTGACTCTGAGAAAAAATAAAAAATCCATATACAAAAAAGCATTGCTGCAAAGATTTTTAGAAAATCCGTATGGAAAGATTTTAGAAAGTCAGATTATAAGTGTTTTAGGAATTCAGATGGCAGCTGGCTGAGATTCAGAGTTTTCAATGCCCCCGAGCCATGGACATTTCCCCTTTGCATGTTTCTCACTCTTTAAGGGTAAGGGGCCATACATTAGAACATATTATAGGAAATGAAAAAATATTACCTTGGCTGCAGACAGATGTGTTCACCTACTTATCAGTACATCTTAGCAGGAGAAGCTCCTTGAATTAGAGTATGAAACCTTTCTCATTAAACCAACAGAAATTATGGCTGCAAAGATAGACCATTATATTTTTTGTTTCTGCAAAATAAAAATGAGTAAATTGTGCCTAAAAGATAGGGAACTTTTAGTCTCTGAATGAAATGTCTGCACCTAAACATGCATTTCAAATAATAGTATTGCTGTTCTGGGATTTTAGTACTTATTGGACAGGCGACACATAGTTTGAGGAGGGCTAAAATGTCTTAGAGCAATTTGTATTTTCAAGAAAAATAGAACCAAACTCTATATTAAAAACGTCTGGGAAATCAGTCTACTTTAAAATGGGCTGATGAGACATACTACTGGAATGCTAGTATAGTGCTTATGTAAAGAGCAAATTGCTCATCATAAAGATTAAATCTTCGTAGTGCTGTGGCAAGTGGCAATGAACTGGCAATCCATCTGTTCTCGCTCTCTTCAAATATTAGAATTTATTACTGCAGAAAAAAATAGCTGCTAATTTTTGAACCAACCACCTGTAAAGAACAAGTCATTGCACAGATAAGATGTGCTCCTCCTCACCCCCAGCTGCACCTTCAGCTAACTTCATTTCCTCAGTTTGAATGAGAGCATATTTCAAGTGAAGAGCAATTATATGGCTCTGTGCCTTGTATAACCTGTTAAAAACAGTAATTTGCTGGCATAAAATTAATTCTGTGCACAGTTTACAGATCTAACTAGCTTAGAGTAAGAACATTTCTGTCTTCAGAATATAGAACCACTAAAGTCTTGCTTGGATGGGTTTACTATTTATATTGTGCTTTGGTTAAAAACGGGTTCTAAAATAGATTTGTCGACAGCTGATAAGGCAATGCCATTATGTACTGACAGTGCAACATAATGCCATTTATTTTTCTATACGCTTATTTGTGCAAGATAACTTCATGTTTTCTAAATGGGTATAATTCCTTCCATCTGGAGAGAAACACAAAGTGCAGTTATACTCTGTAAGAGCGGGAATTAAACAGTGATAATGCACTCTTTTCCTGTTTTAAGCTTTACTTAGTAGTTATTTCTTTTCTTTCTCAATGGTACTCTGTTGAGATATGTAAACACTTGGCCAATTCTTTTTGTCATCTAAAAAGATCCCAGAGTATTTTTTTCTGCAATACAGCACCTCACTATTGTAACTTTGTGCTGAAACTGTGGGCGCTGCATTTGTTAAGGAACAATGCATGGCTTTCCAAGAGACTTTGTTTGAAAGAGAAAGAACTCCCAAAATTTTTTTCATTTTTCATTGAAACTTCACCTTTGCACCTACTTTCAGAAATACTGAAATCCTCAATCACTTTTCTTAACAATTTTTTCATCTAGTCTGTATTGCAGGGCACGTTTCGTTATTCGAAATTAACAATTTGAAACACACTTGGGTTTATGAATTAATCCTTCTGAAAGACATCAAAAGTTATCAAAGAATGACCTGGGTTGTAAGGGAACTTAAAGATCAACTCATTCCAACCACCTACCATGCACAGGGACACCTTCCACTAGACCAAATTGCTCATAGCTCCATCCAACCTGGCCTTGAACACTTCCAGGGATCGGTCAGACACATCTTTTCTAGAAAATCTGTGCCAGGGTCTTATCACCCTCACAGGAAATATTTTTTTCCTAAGATCTAACCTAAACCTGCTTTTTTTTCAGTTTGAAGCTGTTTCTCCTTGTCTTGTGACTCCAGTCCCTTTATTGTAAATAGTCTCCCCCCATCCTTCATGTGGGCTCCCATCAGGTACTGGAATGCCCCAGTCAGGTTTTTCCAAAACCTCTCTTTTCCAGGCTGAACAATCCCCGTTCTCCCAGCCTTTCCTCACAGGAGAGGTGCTCCAGCCCTCTGATCAATTTGGTGGCCTCCTCTGGACTAACTTCAGCAGGTCGATGTCCTTCCTGTCTCATCTAAATAATTTCACCTTTGGAGGCAGAGAGGTTTGTCATGTCAGCAATTTCACTATAGCTTTTTATGATGGAAAACCATTATATTAAAAGCAGAACATAAATGGCCACCAAGAGATTTAAGAGATAAGTTTCTCAGGCAAGATGCCTTTATTAGAATTGAAGAGCAGTAAGGAGGGGCTCTGACCTTCTGTCAAGATACTGCAAAAGCTCCAGAATCTAGGAACTATAGAATGAAAGAATAGTTTATTTTGGAAGGGATCTTAGAGATTATTCAGCTCCTCTCCATGCTGTGAACAGGGACACCTTTCACTACACCAGGTAGCTGAGAGCTCCATTCGACATGGCTTTCTTGGAAAGTTGAAGAAATGGGGCAAATCATCATAACATTTCTCTAGATTCCCTGTTTTTATTAAAAAACCTCCAAGTTTTCGTGACATTCCTTATTGAATTAAGCTCATATCCTTTGCACTGGCTATAGCTTTCTGCTTAGAGATGTTTTAGTGTTCAGCCATTCAGATTACTGTAGCTGAAGATTGTAAGAGAGGATGTCAGACAAGGAATATGTACCTCAGAAATGGATGAAAACTGGAGACAGGGATGAATAATACTTTATCTAAGCAAATTAAGAAACCATTGGTATCTAAATTGATTTTGTACAGCAAACTGAAGAGCTTGTCTAGGAATCTAAGAAATTTGTAGCTGACTACTTTTATTAGTTCTGTGTTAGAAAAATCGCGCAGTGAATCCATTCACTTATCTGGAGAAACATGAGAGTTGTTTACCCAAGAATGTTTATGAAGTCAGACATTCTATCAGAAGTAGTTTGGGATGAGCACAGATGGTAAATGTGTTACTCAAAAGTGATGAATTCCCAGGTGATATATGAAGACCATTTTATTGTCAGGGATGTCAATGAGGAGCCACCAATTTCTTGAGGTGATCTTGTTAATTTCGCATGCAGGTTTTACGATTTATCTTCCAGGCTCTGAAGAGCAATTAAATTCACCTATGCTCATCAAAAGACTTAATGAGTATCATAAGTTTTGATGATAATGCTGTTCTTTTCTTCTTTAGGTAGCTTCATTCACTTACAGTGCTATAGAATTTAAGCACATAAATGTCACAACATCAGAATGGAATGGCTTTTTTGAAGGGGGGGCTTTTAATTTAAATTCTGACCTCATGTTACATTATATGCAGAATGAGAATTCTGCAGATGGGTAACTAGATATGGTCTACTCTGGTTTCTACAAGTCCATAGGATCTTGCACTACCATAAGTACTTAAAAAAGGATGGCTTTTGCCTGATACTTGTTTTATAATATATCTATAACATCAATATATCCTCCATAAATATATTTAAATGTACTATGAAATACTATCTGCTAGAATAAAATCTTGTGGTAAGACGTAATTCATACATATTTTCACAAGAGCTGATAAAAACTCATCTGCAACTTTTAATTGTGAGTTCTAGAATTAAAAACAATCAGAAAAATATGCATGTAGTATATAATACTGATACTGTTATGTGAAAAGCTATTGACATTCCCATACTTCATACGTGTAACAAACACAGCCTTGACCTCTCAGTGAGTTCACATAACCCTATTTTTCCTGAAAAGCTTTTTAATTTTTTTTTATAGTAACATAATTTCCATGTCAGATAATAAATACATAAATGTGAACAGAAATAATTCACATCATGCCTTAAAATGTTGGAAATTTGTACCCAAGCTGCCCAGATCATGTTGAAATTTATAAAAATCCATCCTTGTTTTCAATGGTGGCCACTAGATGACAAAAGCCACCAGGTAGCACACAAATGAACCAACAAGGTTTGCTTAATAGAAAAAGTTTCATGTTTGGGGAGCAAAACGAGTTATTGCTATTTGTACCACTGTTGCAGTGTTCCTTCCATATAAGTGAAGGAATAGTTAATTTTAGGATGAACAGTTTTTATACAGCATTTTTACTGAGATGTGAGTTCTCATACCTACATTTCTTTTTTTTTTTTACTTGAGATTATGTGCTGATGTTGAAAATGCAAAAGTTCATCAGCAGTGAAAATCTATGGAAAGAGCAATTAAGCAATTATTTTGTAAGCAGAAATAATCCTACCAAGTCGTTTCTTTCTATGGCATCAGTACAACTCACAGCAATGCAAAGATTGATGGCACAACGTCCAAAGCACCTGTAAAACACAGCACCTCTGGAGAGATTGATGCCTCATCCACAGAGAATATATGGTATTGTCTGTTCCTTATGACTGTCACTTCTTTGGTTCTTCCAAAGCTGAGGGACTCAGACCCCACCTGCAGGGCTGCATCCAGCTCTGGGCTCCCAGCACAGCAAGGACAGGGACCTGCTGGAGCCAGCCCACAGGAGGCACCAAGGGCATCAGAGGGATGGAGCAGCTCTGCTGGGAGGAAAGGCTCAGATAACTGGGGTTGTTCAGCCTGGAGAAGAGAATGCTCTGAGGTGACCGAATTGTGGCCTTCCAGTACCTGAAGGGAGCCCACAGGAAAGATGGAGAGAGACTATTTACAAATGCCTGGAGTGATAGGACAAGGGGAAATGGCTTCAAATTGAAAGCAGCAGGTGTAGATGAGAGATTAGGAAAAAGTTCTTTCCTGTGAGGGTGATAAGGCCCTGGCACAGGTTTTCCAGAGAAGTTGTGTCTGACCCATCCCTGAAAGTGTTCAAGGCCAGGTTGAATCAAACTCTGAACAACTTGGTCTAGTGGAAGGTGTCCCTGCCCATAGAACAGAAGTTGGAACTAGATGATCTTTAAGTTCCCTTCCAACCCAGGCCATTATATGTTTCTATGATCCTAGATGTAATGAAATGTGGTAAATATGATCTAAATATAGCCATGCCAACCCAGAATTTTCTCTACTTTTTCACTGTTCTTCTGCTTCTACATGATAGAAAAGTGTATGTATGCATGTATATATGTTTATTAATATAACTATAAATATAACTATACTTCTCATATGGAAAGTTATTACAGAAGCTAAGACTGTTAAAGGGTTGGAATGGACTTTAAAGATCAACTAATTTCTGCTGGGCATGGACAGGTTCCACTAGACCAAGTTGCTCAAGGTTTTATCCAACCTTGCTTTGAACAGCTCCAGGGATGTGGCATCACTGCTTCTCTGAGCAATCTGTTCCAGTTTTTCACCATCCTCACAGAAAAAAAAAAAAAAATTCTTCCCAATATCTGATATAAATTTACCCTCTTTCAATTTGTACCCTTTACTTCTTGCTCTATCACTACATTTCCAGTATTGGAAAAGAAAAAGATGTTTCACATCTCCAAGAGGAAAGTTGACATCAGTGCAAATCAGAATAGAATGACGGACAATGGAAAAATGTTCTTTTATGGAATTTCTTGGGTTGTGGAGGGCAAAACCTGGACAATATTGTCATTTTTTTGGAAGTTTTCCCGTCTTAGTTATCTGGATGACTTTTCTTTCGAAATCTTCAGTATATTTAAGTGATTTACTTCAAAATACCTGTTGCAGTATCTCTCAATAGTGGCTGTCTCAGATTATCCCCAAACCACTGTCATTTTCAACTGGTTAAAACTTCCTCTCAGGGGTTTGACTTAGATACCTTTTACCCTTTTAAGGGTAATTAATTTTTTACCAGTATGTTTGTTAACATGCAGAGTGATGTGAAATATTACCCCCACTGGAGATTTGCTTCACTCTCTATATAGGGAATGATGAGAGACTTGTGACTGTGCTTCTGAAAGCAGCTGCATGAGTTCAGTTGGGTACAGGAGATGACACTCAATCTGATAAACATTTGCATCACCAAGGAATTTGTTTAATGTGTATGCTAGAGAAAGAGGAGATTATTTCGTCAGTGAGTTTGATTTTTTATAATATATTTTATTTGAAGTGAAGGACAGATTAAATCAATCTAAACCCTATACAAAATACTAAAAGGAAGTTAACTGTCAAAGCTAGTGCATCCAAAAAGTAAACACTATTTGTGATGAATGGATGGGATTTTTTTGGTGGACCAGTTTATGACAAAGAGTGTTTCAGGAAAGCCTTCTACAGGAAGTCAAGTAAGTGCAGGCTTAGACACTTCACATTGAACGCAGAGTAAATCTATTAAGCACAGCCTTTTTTGCTTTTTCAGCTACGGTGTAGATAAGCACATACCAGCTCTCTGGTTTTGTTTACTGTAAACAAAACCTTAAGCATTTACTTTAAAGTAAGTTGAGTGATTTCATGATAAAAGAAAACTCTTAATAGTGTCTGGTTGTCTGTACACTGGTTTTCTGGAAACTGATTCAATTTTAATGACTGCCTCACACTTCAGCACCTTGTCTGAACTATACTAAGAGTGTCCCCAGGAGATGATTTATGAGCCAATTTGGAAGCCAGTACTCCATAAGCCAGAAGTATGGAAGTGCCTCTTGCTGACCAGAGCCTATCATGGAATACCTTGTAGGAAGGTAATGGAGTACTTCTGTGTTCTGCACCATTTCAGAAAGTTTGAAATGTTTTCCTTTTCCTACAGTAAATGCAACATTTCTGTAAAAGGCATTATGACCAGCCTTGGGATATTTTCTGAAATAAGACAATCATTTTTCAAAGAATATAATTCTTAGAGCATCTTTATATAAAATATATATTCACACGAACATATTAAAACTCATACACTTGTTAAAAATTATCAAGTTTGGCAAATATGAAGAATGATATTCTTGTTGTACCATCCTGACTTTCAATATGGTACAAATGCAATTTTATTTTTTTGTCCCCACAGTTATATTTAGCTTCATGATACCATACTGCGGTTTATTCTGAGTGCAAATCTGAAGACTGAACAGTGAATACTGCGTAATACTTGAGAGTTTCTTTTTTAATGTACACGTTCTGCTTTTTTTAAAGTGTATGCCTGGATGAGAATAAAATCAGAGGGATTGACTACTTCAGTTGCAGTTTTAACATTTTAGAAGATCTTCATTCTACTTTGTTGCAAAAAAAAGGAGAAATGTTGTAGAAAAATGGAGAAAACAGAGAACTAGGAAAGACTGAATTATTAAAGGTAAAACTATTTTAACATTGTGTATATTTTTTGATATATAGTTGTTGCAAATTTGAAACAGGTCACCTATGTGCTTTTTAAATTTGTGTAAAAGTGTTTAGAAAAAAGAAAAAAGAAAAATCAATAATAGGTAGAATAAAAACAAAAAACAGAGAAGACAAGGGATCTTGAATACCTAAGAAATAATAATAAACTGCATGTTTCAACCTAGATATTCTTAAGCCTCATGTTATACATGTTCATTGGATAGGAAAAAAAGAGCTTAATTTCTTAAATTGTATGGAATTAATTTCTAGTGTAATATGGAGAGGGCGAAAAATAAAAAATAAATTTTGTTTCTTATTTAATAGAAAAGTAGTATTATCACTTTCATTATTCTTCTAACTGCATGCTTAAGAAGTCAGGAAGGTATTTTGGCTTTTCCAAATATCAAGGCATAACCAGCCTATTTTTTTAAACCTGGCTTCTCTTATTCTGTATAAAATTATCCCTTTCCCCCCCATTTCAGTGTTTCTTCTGAAACCTGTACTCATGTAGTTCAAGACTAAAGTGGAGTCATTCTTTCTGTCTCTCAACAGAAACTCAATTCAGCATGTTTGCAATCACACCAAACTGAAAACCCACCATTATATGAAGACACTTTCAAAGAATTACAATGGTAGATTAATGAGGTAAGATGGGCTGGTAATTGTATTTTGTAACAGGGAGATTTATGAACGAATAAAACGTGTTTTAATTTATGTGCAAATTTCATACACCATATTTTCAATCATATAAAATGCACCCTATGCAACCCCCATTCCCCTCCCCACTCTTGATTTTCCTTACTAAGTGATGGCTTCCATTGTTTCCAGCATCCACATGTGAGGATATTCTGGAGCCGCAGATTTATGCATGTTGTGAGGCGAGGAAAATGTCACATCTTTGCTAGGAGAGGTGAACAAATTAGGAAGCATTGCTGCTCATCTACTAATAATGCCAGCTTCACTTCATTCACTGAATAGGAAATGCATGGAATTGGATATTGGATATGGCTGTGGTTCTGAAAGCTATTGGGAGGAAAAATGATAGTTAGTGGGTTTTGTCCAAACCAAGTTTAAGATAAGGGACTAAAGAATTTAATCATAAATAGTCATAATCCTTCTTCATCACACATAGCTCTGATACAGATTTTGATACTTTCAACAAGGATGAAGCTTTCTTTTGACTTGTGAATTATCAGTATACTATAGAAAGTACCAGAGATGTAACAGTAATAAACTAGTGAATCTTTTTCTCTGTACCACTTCCATCTTCCTTAGCTGTCATGAAAACTTGTGATGAACAGAGGGCCTGAAGTAACTACTCTGACCTGAAGTCCTTAAACAGTGAAATTTCCAGATGTTCAAAGCAAATTAATATTAAGAAAAATATGCGGATGATTTTTTTTTCCTCAGAACACTTTGTGTCTCATAGGTAACACGGAGAACCTGTGCAATCTGTTATCACAAACCCCAAACCCCACTTCCCACTAACAACTGTCAGAGCTTCTGTACTAACCTCACCTTAAAAGGGTGATGAATCACAAAGCATGAGTGCCTGATAGAAACCACACTGCTGTCCTTTCTTAAGAAAAATACTACATAATCCTAAGAAAGAGACCGTAGGGAAGACCAAAAACACACATTACAAAGGTTCCTCTTAGACTGCAGTCTAGGCATTGTAAATGACTGTCTGTGATGATGAAAAATGAGATTTGCTGATGGGAATGATCTCTGCCCAAAGTGGGCATTTGCATACTTCCATACTTGCATATGTGTGCATGTGTTTACAGGACAATGAGGACATGGGTTTCTTTTGAGTTACTTGGAACTGATATTACTGCACGATGTCTTCCTGAAGAGAGACAAGCTTTTCTTAAAATCGTCAAAGCAAATTTCTGCTCCATTATAAACTGGATTAAGGAATAAACTATCATTTACTATTATCATCACATTTCTTAGATTACTTTCAGTTAATCCATAGTACATTGCTAAAGCACTATTACGTAGTGATTGCACCGATGTATGGACACACAAAATGTTTAGATTTCATATTTATAATGTAACATTATTAAAGTGTCTTAGCAGTATGCAAGCTCCATGAGTTATAAGCACTGGAATCTTAGTAGAAAATCAGAATACTTGATAACGACTTTGAAAAGACAGTGGGTGATAAAGAAGAGATGAAAGAGGTGTTTTTCCAACCCAGAATAATGGCTTATTTCTCTTTTAAAAATCTTTAAGTATTTTCATGTATATTACTGTAGAACATATCAAAACTATGTGCTAACAGGAGGATACATCACCCACAGTCTCTTGTTAAGGCTGCATTTGGAGAGGCAAGACTTATGTACTCCATAGTAAGATTAGTAGACTTTACTAACTTTGCGTTTTATTTAATGGATTTAATAATTCTTGAAACAGGTATCACAAAGCTTTGTCCTTTCTGTATAAAACTTTGATAACAAGATCTGAATCTGTTCAGTTTAGTGATAAAAAGAGACAGGAAGACATTCAGAACTTATGGCTAAGACAATTCAAGTCACACAGGAATTCAGCCTTTTTACATCTGATGTTCATATTCTCTTTGCTATCAGTAGGTTTACAGTGCTTTATTCTGACTAATTTATTCAGTTTCTTTAACCTATATTCACTTGTGTCTCAACTGCTTTAGGTGCTCAACTCTATCTGGACTCTCTCATTCAAAAAACCTGTTTGAGGAGCTGAGTTTAGGTTGGTTTCATAGAGTTATACAGTATCTGGCACAGGAATGTGCTTGTTTTCAACAAGGTGTGTGTGCTTGTATTCATAAAAATGGGAAATTGAGTGTGTAGTGATGTTTTTCTGAGCAACAAAAGGTACATGACACATTGCAATGAGTTGTGCTTCTGTGTTCAAATTGGATCAGGTTTTTTCTAAAGCTAAGAAAAAAGAAGATTCTGAGCTAAAAACATTGGTGATATATTATATTGATTTATTTATTAGCACTTGATATGCTTAACACTGAAATCAACAGAAATGTGTTTTTAATTTCAGAGTGAGTAGAATCTCCTTTCTGAAAAATAATCAGAAAAATTCTTTCAGGGTTAAGTCAAAGTTCTTCCAGTGTCTGTAGACTTCTCCCATCAATAACATAATTTCACTTTTACATCATGATCTGTTCTATAGTATATGGAATACAAAGCTAACTTTCCAGATGCACGGACTGACATATTGCATAATGGTAATTTTTTGATCTATAATGCATTCATTGTGACTAATCTGATTTTACACTAATTATTTATGAATCTTAGAGTTATTTAAGCAATGAATATTATTTTCCCAAGACCCTCTGCAAAGCATCCTAATTTAGCAGAGAAGCCAAAGGAAATGTAATGGTTTTGTACATAAAGACATCCAGGTAAGGAATACAAACTAAAAAAATCACATTGGGAGACTAGACTACTATCTGTTATGCTGTTGTTGTTATGAAACCAAATGCTAGGCAGTTGGGTATTTTTAATGGTGTACCAAATCTGAATCACTCTTCTACATTTTGATTCTAAGAAGACTATAAGCAGAAAGCTGATCTCTTCTTAATTCTTGATACATGAGACTTGTTACATGGCATTAAAAACATACTATGGGCCTGTCTTTCCATAGCAGCACCCTTAAAATGGGTTTTGGTCAGAGCTAAAGTGTGCAGAGGTCACAGAAGGTAATTAGCACAGCCTGATTCTGATCCAGAGGCAGTTTGTTCTGCAGGGGTCTCTACAACATAAGTTCAGGTTCAGTGTGTTCACAAATGTTCACCGCCTGCAGAGCTGAGAATCAGAGATTATTTTCATCCTTCTGTTCTATCAGCATTTACTAACCAGGCAGGTTAGAGGTGTGAAGTTGGATCTTGTGAGAGTGGCTCTCAAATGAGAGGGAAAAATAGAATAGAAAAGCTGAGAGAACTGGAATTGTTCCACCTGGAAAAGGGAATGGTTTGGGATGACCTAATTGGGACCTTACAGTACCTGAAGGGAGTCCACAAAAAAAATGGAGACTATTTACAAGGGCCTGGAGTGACAGGACAAGGGGAAATGGCTTCAAACAGAAAGAAAGTAGGTTTAGATAAGAGATTAGGAATAAAATTTCATATGATGGTGATAAGGCAGTGGTGCAGGTTTTCCAGAGCTGTGGATGCCCCATCCTGGAAGCTTTCAAGGCCAGATTGGATGGGGCTCTGAGCAACCTGGTCTAGTGGAAAGTGTCCCTGCCCATGTCATGGGGATTGAAACTAGATGATCTTTAAGCACTTTCCAGCCCAGGCTATTCTATGATTCTATAAAATGTGATAAAAGCACATGTCATTTGTGTATGGCTTACGTGATTCAATTAAATGTGGTTCAGAGATGGATGTGCTTTGCCCACTAATAGGAGCATTTATATCACATTTGAAATCTGCATTAGAAGTAAAATCTGACCCATTTGTGAAACACTCAGAGGTTTTACATTACAAACATATAAACACCGACAGTGGTTCTCTTTGCCTTGGCTCTAGAGTCTGCCAAAATCACTGTGGTCCCTCTGGTGAACTGAGGTAGTATTTAATGCAGACACCGGTGTCCTGGTTTTAAAGGACAGGTTTCTGATTTTTGACAGGACAGGTGGGGATTGTCTACCCCAACTCTGGTCTTCAAGCATGGTTATCTAGAGCAGGTTGCTAAGGACCTACCTGGTTGTGAGTGTCTCCAAGGATAATTCACTGTGTAAAGCTTAGGATTTATGTATGTTTAATTTATAGCAGGTGCGTTATACTAAGAGTTTAGGAGTTAGCACTTCGTGTCTCCTAAATCTAAGCCCTAAATTATAGGCTTGATTGAAATTGGCAAATGATAATTTAGCTTCTCTATTGAAGCTGAGGTCCTCAGAAAGGATAAATCAAGAAAGAAGCCCCATGATGAGTAGGCTTCTGCTTCCTGTGTCTCTAATTCCACACTCCTCAGCAGCCTTGGGCCAAAGATAGAATATAATCCTGCCAAACAGGAAGCAAAATCTATTTCAGGTCTGTGATACTGTGCTTTCCTTTATTGTTCTTGCTGTCTAATTTTGTAAATGGATTGTTCTTGCTGCTTATTGAAAGAAATGGTATAGATTATGTCCTTAGCTTAGTCTTCCCTGGATCTTCTTACTATGATAGGACTCCTGAGAGGTCAAAATGAGAGATTGCAATGAAAGGAAAACATAGGAAGAAGCTTTTTCCTTCTTCAAACTGTCTCTGTAAAGGTCAGAGGTGACAATAATGTGTTCTTTGGCCACCTTATAAAACAAACCAACAAGTTCTCCATTCCCTAAAGGTCTCTTTAAGCGTCTGAATCTTGAACAGACATCGATTACTGATAACAGTGGATTAGAAATGCTGGAAAATTGCACCATCAGGATGGATAGATGGATAGATACCCAAGAACACAAAAGGAAACACTGAAGGTAAGAAATGTTCTCAACCAATTTTAGGTATCTGAATTTCCTTATACATTTTGTATGTCATTGAAATGCTTTAGCATGGTTTACCATTAAAGAGAGAATTTCTCTCTCCCTTTTCTGTTTTTAGGATGGAGGACAGCTCCTAAATCTGGAAAATACTGTCATTTTCATATATGCAGGAGTATTTTTCTTCCTTTAAGTTATTTCTACTTGCTAATAATGGCAGAAATTGGTTGAATGTATTATTTCTCCCCATTCTTGTCTGTCACTGGTTTTGAAATTAGTTAGCAATCACTTAGTGAGTTCTAGTTTGTGTATGTGACTGGTAGTGATTATTCTTAAATGCCTAACTTGGATATTTGATTGGTACTAGGAATAATTAGACAAAAAAGCTAGGAATAATTATATTCCTGCAACGTAATGGATGCAATGGACTTTGATTTTATTAATGATTAAAACACTTAGCATCCAATTAGTTCCTAACGTTGTGAGGATTGTGTGCTAATGACAGTCTAGGAGAGACTGTGTGGTTAAGGGCATACACAGCAGACATTAGGGCAGCCAGTCACCAGAATTGCAGCTCTTGGATGGCTCTTTCCTGGTGTTCTGTTGTCTGACCAGAAAGAAAGTGGTGTTTCCCTGCTTGTTAGTTTTTTTTGGTTTTGGGGGGTTTTTTGTTTTTTTTTTAAGTAATAATAACAAATACGATGCATCTGCCTAAATTTGAAATGAATCAAAACTTTCTGGTTTCAATATAGGAAGTTCCATATGACACAGTAAAATATCATGCAAAGCAAAATGAAATCCCAAGTTAAATATTGCATATGTCACAAATACCTTATAGTCATATTTATATCTTATATTCAGTTTTGTCTAAGGTCCTTAAGGTTAAGTACTTGAATCAATTCAAAGCTCTAGAAATGTGCAAGCACTTATAAAGGAATAACATGAAATCTATAGATGCATAATTAAGTAATTACATATCTCCACAAAATCTGGATTTAATTTTAAAATTCAAGCCTCAGTAGATTTCCTTCAGTTTCTAAAACTTATTCTGAATTGGAAAAGTGGTTTAGTTTTCATGGAAACCAGTACTTTAGGAACACATGTGTCTGTCTTCAGAAAATACTTTTGATTTGTAAAGTGTGAGCAGTTTCTAAAGCTTGTCTCTGATTTCTGCTTCTCAAATTCAATTCCTTAATGTATTTCTGTCACGTTTATGTCAGCCATTAATAAATCATCCAGAAATAGAGTTATAATGAGGCATTGCTTGCTGTATATGTCCTGACTTGATACAAGTGATAGTAATATGAGTGGAATTCTAAACCACAGAAGCCCTTAATGCTTGAAGAAAGCAAACATTTGATTAAAAAAAGTCATGAAACACACACCTTTACACCACTTATAGCAAATAATGTGTTTCAGTAAATAAAAACATTTTTATACTGTTATTTTATTAGTTTAGTAAGAATACGCATTTTTATTTGTGAGTGAAAAAAATAGAGACCCCACTTTGATTCAAGAGATATGTTTGTTTTCCCTTCCTAGAACAATGCTGCCATTGCAATAGTGTAATTTTCCTCCAACTTCCTTTGAAAAATATAATACAAATCAAATCTAGTTTTTGAAAACTTCCTGGTAAACTAATCAGCTACAGAAGACTTCCTATTATTTTGGTTTTCTACCTAAACAGGTAGCAGTTCTCTTATCGTGGCTCTTTCCAATCTCTGAGCAAGCACACTAAACTTCACAAAAAGTTGCTTACTGCTATACATCTATGGCCTGAGTTAGTAGCTGAAAATTGCTCTCTTAGGTTGTATGCAAGCAAGGATTTAAATATGCCACATTGTACTTGATAAAGAAATAGATTTTTTTTCCTTTTTTTTCTTTTTTTTTTTTTGTGCATGTGTTTATATCCTGTGATTCTGTCAACCTGTTCAGTAAGTCCAAGAACTGTATCCTTTGAAGGAATCTACTTAGTGTATACTGTGAGCTCAGAATCCCTTTGAAGACAAATGGAGGCTTGGTGACTTACAGCAGTTGTTGTAACAGGAGATGGGATCCTTTCATTTTGTGTGAAAATATCCATATGTTAAACTTACTCATACAAAAGGAAGTCTAAGTACTTCAGCTATGAGTTTTCAAACTGGTGTTATTTGCAAGTCTTCTGTATGTGATCTTTAGAGGTCAACTAGATGGGTATCTTAAAAGATCATTTCCAAGTGTAAAAAAAATTACCAGAAAAAAATCCCAAACTCTAATCAACTCTGACCCAAAGAAGTACAGTAATGTAGATTTTTCTGAAACTAAGAAAACCAAGAAAAGACTAAGAGGCAACATCTAGGGTTCTGGGCTTCATAGATGTTGAGAAGTCTTTCTTACTCTTATAGGCACTGCTCAGCATCTGCTTTATGCACGCAGGCTGAAGTTGGTGCATGTTCATTGATGCTGGTGCTTACACTGCAATGTCACTTGTGGTATTGGTGATTGAGCAGTATTGATTATTGTGGTGGTATGACAAGCTCAGGAAAAAATTTTTGCTGAATGTTTTTGTTCCGTCTGACTTAGTAACTAGGATGTCTGAACTTCAGATGCAACATAGAATCCTTTAATATTTTTACTAGTAATGCTTCCTCTGGCACAGGAAGTAGACTAGAAGACAGAGAGTGACAACTAAAAGAAATCAATGTTTTTAAAATAACTTCCTAATTTTGCCTTCAGAATAAAAAAAACCCAACAAAACAGTAATTTGGAATAAGAGGTAATAGTATCTCTCTTAAATTCTTCCTACTCCTACCAACACCTCATAATTATTATTTAAGAGTATTATTATCTCTTTCAGGAAGGAAATCTTATAGGCTCAGGAAATTCCTATGTGACAAAAGGTGAGCCAGATGCACAGAGAGCTTTGGCTGGAACTCAACAGAAAAAAATGTTAAGACCTCTGGAATAAGGGTCAGGCAGCTCAGGAGACATGCAATGAATTCAGGAGAGTATGCAGGGAAGAGCACAATCTAAAGAGCCAAGTAGAATTAAGTAGAACTTAATTTGGCTACTGCTGTAAAGTACAATAAAAAAAGCATCAGCCACAAAGGGATGGTTAAGGGCAATCTCCACCTTTTATTTGACACAGGCCAAACATAGTGAAGAAGGATGGGAAGAGTGCTGAGATTCTCAACATCTTTTTTATTTCAGCCTTTAATAGTAAAATGATTATCCCCTGAGTCTCCTGCTCCAGGAGCTGGGACACAGATATGGGAGCAAAATGAAGCCCTGTGATCCCAGAGGAAAAGGTCAGTGATCTGCTGCACCACTTAGAGACACACAAGCCTCAGGGGCTGGATGGGATCCAAGCAAGGGTTCTGAGGGAGCTGGCAGAAGAGCTCACTGAGCCACCTTCAATCATCTACCAGCAGTCCTGGCTAACCAGAGAGGTCCCAGAAGACTGGAGGTAGTAAATGGCAAACCCATCTCGAAGAGCTGGAAAGAAGTTATGGGGAGCTACAGGGCTGTCAGCCTGACCTCAGTGCTGGGGAAGGTCATGGAGCAGATCATCTTGAGTGCAATCACAGCGTGTGCAGGACAACCAGCAGATCAGACCCAGCCAGCACTGTTTGTGACCCAGAGAGTGGTGGTGAAGGAAGATAAAGACAGTTGGCTGCTGGCCACAAGTGGTGACTCCAGGGCTCAGTATTGGGGAAAACCCTGTTTCACCTCTTTATCAGTGGTTTGGATGAGGCAATCGAGTGCACCCTCAGTCACTTGCAGACGGCACCAAGTTTGGTGGGCATGTTGATCTGCTGGAGGGCAGGAAGGGTCTGCAGAGGGATCAGGACAGTCTGGACTGATAGTCTGAGGACAGTGGCCTGGGGTTCAACAAGGCCAAGTGCTGGCTTCTGCACTTGATTCAGGACAACAACCCAGTAAACCCAGGCAGTGCTATGGGCTGGGGACAGAATGGCTGCAAAGCTGCCCTGGGGAAAAAAACCTGGGGTGATGGTCATCAACAGCTGAACATGAGCCCTGGTGGCCAAGAAGGCTATCTGCATTATGCCTTGCCAGACTGGGCAGTAACCATTCCCCTGTACTGGGGATGGATGAGGCTGCGCTTCGAATCCTGTGATAAGTTTTGGGATAGAAAGACATTGGGAACCCATCCACAGAAGCACAGTGGAGCTGGAGTCTGAAGCACAAGTCTGATGAGGAGTAGCTGAGCGAGATGAGGGTGTTTAGTCTGGAGAAAAGGAGACTCAGGAGGGACCTTAGTGCTCTCTTACAACTCCCTGGAAGGAGAGTGTAGCCAGGTGGGGCTCACTCTCCCCTCCCTGGCTACAAGTACGAAGATGAGGAAAAAAATGTCATCAGCTTGCCCCAGGGGAGGTTTAGATGGGATATTAGAAAGCATTTATTCTTGATAACTCTTCTTCACCAGAGGAGTTATCAAGCATTGGAACTGCCCAGGAAAGTGGTGGAGTCACCATTCCTGGAAGGATTCACAAGACCTGTGGACGTTGCACGTAAGAGCATGTTTTAGTGGTGGACATGGCTGTGCTGGGTTAATGATTGGACCCTTAATGATTTCAAGGATTTTTTCAGCTGAAATTATTCTGTGATTCTGTGAATCAGATATAAAATTGAGCACAAAGGAACTAATGAGAAATATTAAAAAGTGAGGGAAATATTAATGGCATCATTATTATTTTTTTTTCTCGAAAGCTGCATATTTTATTTCACATTAGGGAGAAATAGTTGATACTACCTTAATCGGGTTTTGATTTTTGGGTTGTTTTTTTTTTCGGAAGCAATTTGATACAACCCTTCAATAGGAAATTCCTAAATAAAAATCACAGGAAGGAAGTTTTATCTAAAAATTGTGAAGCTACAGCTTTCCTTTGACAGGCTTAAAATGTAAATGTACAGGGAAGTATTTTTGAGCATTTTGAAGTATTTCCAGTACCAATTTTGATTAGCAATAATGACTGTGCCTTGTGAAGAACTGAATGCTTTCACATTCAGATTCACTAGGCTTATAAATAATGTGTTTGGTATTATCAAAGCAGTTATTACCATAAAAATATAGGAAATCAGGACATCTTAAATTCTGTTTAAACTAGTAAGTAATTACAGTAAAAAAGATAAGACCTCTGGACCTATTTTATGCAAATATGGATGAATATATTTATTTATACTTATGTTACTAACCAAAGTTACATGACTACAAACTTCTTTAACGGTTTAGAGAAGGGAAATTTGGGTGTTTTGATTGAAATATCTAACAAATAACAAAAGTAATTAAAATAATTTGAAGCATAGTGACAGAAAAAGAAGTTTTGCCTCTTCAACGTGAAAGTAATTCCAATTTCTCCACTTGGAAGAAAAAGAAAAGGAACTTGCAGTAATTAGCCTGTCTGTGCAAAATAGATTTCACATGTAGAGAAACAAAAAGGGTGAAATGGTGTCTTCAGAGATTAATTTTTATTTGTCTTGTGAATATTTAAATGAAAGTTTATAGATTTGGGTCAAATCTTCTGTTTATAAGCTTCATCTTGTCTCTACATAGCACAAACTACTCCAAATTAAGACTTGAGAACTTTGTGTGATTCTTTATGCTATAACTGTTTAGAAAACCTCAGTGTATAAGACAACATATGTGAAAGACTGTGACTGCATAACATGGTTACTGAGAGCTATCTAAATTTATTTCCCTTATCAATTATGTCCCCAAAGACAGAAGCCTGAAATTGCTACTTTCAAATTGCACTCCATTCTTGGCTTGTTATCTTCATTGCTGCCCTAAAATGAGGAGGTCCCTTGCTCTAGCCTCATTTCTGAAAGAAAATATAAGTAGGATATCTTGCTAAAATGACAGAACTGAATTGGGTTGATATTTAGAATATATAAATAGAAAAACTATTTTCTCCTTCTTCCAGGATACCACAGATTGTGGTCTTCAAAATGCTGAGGTGATTTGACTGATAATGTTACATGAACCCTATTAAATGAGAGTTTTCTTTTTAAAATTTTCCTGTTGTGAATAGGGAGACTATATTTTCGTAGATGATCTGTTGGTACTTTTACTTGCTGAGATATGATGGCAGACAGAATTTAAATATCTCCAGAACTGACTGAAATCTTAGCAGTGCAGAGACAAAACTTAGTTTTCCTAACCTCAGTGGTACAGAGAAAAAACAGCTTCCTTCTAAATGTGGAGGAGAGATATGGGCAGACTAAGCTGTCTCAGTGATGTGTTGGAGATTCAGGGAATGCAACAGCAGAGACCAGCACCCACCTCCACTGCCATCAATAACCACCAGCACGGCACATCCTACACACTGCTCACAAGCAGATGGAAAGGGGGGTGTGGATATGTTTGTCTGAAGTGATTCAAGAATTACTCTTAAAACTCTTATCTGGAAAAAAATTAAGAATCATCTTAGTTGGTGTGGAGGCAAAGGAAGACCTGGGAACAACAATTTCTAAGAAGGTCTATTACTTTCTCAATAAAATTTACATGTGTTTTTATTTACATGTGTACTCTTTCATCTTGTATTCTTTTATCAGGAAAACATCATCCAAATAATTGTGGTAAGTGTTGTAATCAGGTTGAAAATGTTAGTGCTGGAAATCCAAGAAATACCTGGTGAGAAACCTCCAGAGTATGTGTGTCTGACTGGTCAAAATTTTTGGATTGTTTTACATATATATAAATGTACATTTGCATGTATAAAACAACAATAACAAAAAGGTAATAGCAACATCCTAAACTAAAACAATGAAAAAGCCCTGGTAGCAAAAAGGTGTGAGATGGCATTTCATAAGCATCTTTCTGTGAGGCAAGGGAAGTCTAGTTAAATTCAAACTCTAGGATTAAGCTGTATTCTTGCCTCAAATGAAAGAGCATGATTTTACTTGGGTGGGGTGAGAGAATTTTGACGCTCTTGCAATTCTTTGACATATGGCACAGTCTAGCACAACCAGTCATCATGCCAAAAATGATTATGTCCTACAGCACGAATGCCAACACCAATTTATTAACGTTGTCAGAAAGATAGACACTGACTTGAGAACATTTAACTGCTCAGAGGGTCGTGTTTTTCAGCAGATCAGGGAAATATGTGTTTGAACACTTGCAACTTCTTTGATGATAGGAAAGGTCTTGTTACTTGGGAATACCTAAGGATTCATTTCAACCACCATCCTTGAATGTCAGATTTCAACCCTAAGCAATTTGTACTTGCAATGAGAGCCTTCACATAAAAGATATTCAACCATAAGTATGTAACCATAAGTAAACTGATGAGGATTGTTGTTTTTTTCTGTTATAACTTTAGCTCTGTATGTAAATTCTGTTTTTTAAAGAAGAATAATGTTTCATAACTATTAAAATGAAACAGCACAAGCATTAATCAAAATCCTGTAATCAAAATATATTAACCTCCTTGATTCCTGTATGTAATTGTCATAAAATTAATAATCCAAAGTAATGTATGACAAACTGTTTTAATCCCTACATTTAAAAATTGGACAGTGGCAAGGGTTTCTCAGATTAGGAGCACAACAATCTGCTAAAGTGGCTCATTAATGAGTGGTCATGTGAATGGTGCAGTAGTGCTCATGCAATTGTGTGGTTTCTTCCTGGAGTTATTTAGTTTTCATCAAAACAAGATCTTTTGTTTGGTTCAATGCCTTTCTTCAATTCATAAAGTGATAAAAATACAAAAACATTCTTAAACTTTTGGTGTCCATCAGAAATCTCTACCATGATGCTAAAAAGATACAGAATTTATTGGTATGTGACTGAATTGAACTCAAACTTTTTCTCAGTGTTTGGTGTCATAGCTTAATTAAGCCATTCCTTGATTTTCTGCTGATCCGAGAGAAAATTTAAAGCAGTATATTTATTCCTCAAAATTGCCACTCTGGGTGGCAGGTCTTATTTTCATTATTTGACCATTCTTCTTTTGCAGTATGCGAGAAACCAAATTAATTTTTGCTTAGGCCTCAACATATGTTATAAATCCATTTTCTGACATGGGGTGAAAAATTATTTTAGGAGCTGTACACATGCGGTGAGCCTTAACACGGGCCACGTGCAGGAGGCAGCTCAGAGAAAACAGAGGGAGGCTCTGTCTCCAGGGAGACTTTGCCTGACAGCTGGCTGGGGGAGAAACTCCCACAGCTGTGCTGCTAGTGACCCCTCTTGGATGCAGGCAGGCCCCAAAACCTGGAAAAATTTCACTCATTTGACCAATGGTCTTCCTCAAAGGGCTGAGCTGTGGGAAGAGTCTCAGCACATAAACACAGTCAACTGCGCCACAATTTTTCCCTACCGTTTCTGGCTTCTTGGTGAGGAGGGAGTGCCTAGAGGGTTCATCTCCCTACAGAGCTGCCTCTTCCCTGCCTGCTTCCCCCACCATTCCGGTCTGTCTACCCCATTTCACCAAGCAGCCCGTCGCCACAGCAATCTTCGATGACAGAGGAGTTGACAGCAACCCACTGCCATCCCCCTGCCCGACTCCACCTCTTCCAGCTACTCTTCCAGTTTTTTTGTTCAAACATGAAAGATTTGCTCTTGGTGTGGTCAGCTTGGTGAAAAATCTGTGTTTTTCATGTTCTAAAATGCCTGGGAAAGGCATGTGCTGCACTTGTCTAAGTGTTAGATCTTGCGTTAAGAGACTTTAACAGCTCTAGTTAACCTGCGCATAGGAATCCTCAGTTGAAGCAGATCCCATGAGGAAAGGCTGCACCCATAATGGAGATCTTGGAACACTTCTAAGGAAAAAAGTTCCATTTTTCTTTAGTGTTGCCATGTAAATGCTGTTAGATTTTACTTCAAGTATCACTTTATTTTATGGGGTGATAACAGCAGGAGTGCTGGAAAATGAAGACTTTGGTACTCTGGAGTGAGTAACTCTTTCTCAGGGAGAAAATGGATGAGGTGAGGTGTTTCCTTTTTTTTTTTTTTTCCCTTTACTTAACTCTACATCTTTTTTTAAATTCTACTTCAGCAGAATGGGTATCTTAAGCCATAGTGAGCAGAGAGTACAGAGCAATATGTGATATTTAAGTTAGTGTTGGAGATTTTTTGTGAAATCTCTGCAAAGGATAGAAGTGATCTTCAGTTTTGGAAGAGCTGGAACAAAAATTGATCCAATACAGAAAGGAACTGGGATCTCACTCATTTTTGACATCAGAGGCAGTATAAAGTTGAGGATCTGTCTCTTGCCTATTGAAATGGCAGTCCCTGGTCTCTTTTGGCAAAGTGGCTGTGGACAGCCGAAGTCACTGCGACCAAGAAGTTTTATCTTTTTCGTGTATAAAGCATTTCTCATGAGAGAACTTGAAAAGGGGGATATTCATTAGTCTAAATAGGCAGCATTTAAATTAGCATGAACAAAGAATTTCCTCCTTGCTAAGTGCCATATGCTGCTTTTTCATTGTCAAAACACTTTGCATTTTTTATCAAAAACATAGGAAATTATTTAACTAAAATGTCTTTCATTTCTGCTCTATCAGGGAACAGTATACCCACCAAAGCATAAAGGAAGACAATGGCTCTGAATTAAAATCTAACAGTGGTGAGAGGATCTTGGAGACAGGTTGCAAAGATACTTTACGGCAAGAAAGCTTGTTTTCAAACCCTAACCCTTTTAAATTTGCTGTGTGTAGCATAGGACTTGCATGACTTCTGGGTAGATTTTGTTGTGCTGACACACACTGCATCACTTTTGAATGTTCAGGTTCTGAGTGGTGCCTTTCTTGTTTCTCTGCCTTATATACAGTCTTATGAAAGATTATTTGAAAATTGTTTTGAACATCACTGTTCAGATTTTGTAGAGGGGAGAGAGGAGACTAAATATAGTTTTTCTTGATGCATGTGTTACTGCAGAGGATTGTGACAGATTTCATTCTCTATTGCATAAGGCACTAGACTGATTCTAGTTAATTACTTTCTGGAATTTGCTTTTAGGAGTATCTTTCTGAAAGGGTTTCTGAACTGTTTTTGACCAAGTCTTACAGAAGGTTGATTGTTATCGTATGTAGGCAAGACATGATTAAGCAAATGCACCTTCTTTTGTTTTTTTAATTAAATCTTTATCTTTGTAAGAAGAAAATATTTTACATACTTCACACACACTGTGCTACAGGCTCTTGAGAATGATTTTCTTTATTTGGAATGAGTATTAGTTTTGCATCAATTGTTTTGCATATTATATCTGATAGCCTCTCTACATAAAATGAAGAATGATTTTTCTTGCATGCTCCTTGCTAGTAAGCAAGAAGTCTCTTAAAATATTTTAACAAGTGTTTCTGCACTGTTCACATTTTACAATGATGAGATAGGGTTATATTTTAAAAAGTATTTGTGACAACTTGAATACAGAGATTGGCGACAATGCATTAAAAAAACTTCAAATAGTTGCTATTAATTAATTCAATAACTAATTAATCCATTAAGATAATGCAAAATTCCTAAAAAAAAAAAAAATTACAATTATATTCCCCTATTTCAATACTATACAGCACATTATGGTCTGAAATTTACTTCCGTCAATATTATACCTGAATCACTTTTTATGAATGCTGTACAACATTGGAGAAACTGGGCAATTACTCTTAATCCCCTAACATCAGCATATCCTTTAACTCCTAAAAAATTGCAGGGGAAAAAAAGGAGTGATTAGCAGTAATAGTGCTTCCAGAGAGTTCCATAAAATTTTGAGTACTAATTCAACATATTGAAATATAAATGCAGGATGGCAGGTGTAAGCAGTTAAAATGGTTTCCTGTTTGCTGTTTGTAATAAAACAACGTTTTTAAAATAAAATACAGTTTTAATGAAATTTCTTGTCTAGGGTGTAACTGGAGCAAGTAGTCTTCAACGACAGACTCAGAAAAGTAATCCAGCCTCTGTTTTTTTTCCTTCTCTTAAACTACATGCCCAACTCCTCCATGTAAACCTTAGCACAGTAAATACTCTATGTGTAAACAAAAGGATGTGAAGCTTCACCAAGGGTTGTTTGCTGTCTACACATGCATCTCAAAATGAAGTAAATTACAGGTGCTAGAATGGGCATTGGAGAATGGTCTTACTAGATAGTACTATCAAAGCTTTTATTTGCAGCACAGGGTTTTTTTCTAAATATTTAAAATTCCCGTATAATTTATTCCTGGAAATTATTATCAAAACCAGGACTGCACAAGTACAATATATGTTGAGATTCTAGAAGCTGGGTTTAGAAATTCAGTGCATCTCAGTGTGTAAACCTTGATTTTTCTGTTGTTTAGAAACACTTTATTTTTGTTTTTGTTTTTTTTTTTTCCAGAATGCTTTGTTTTGTTTCTTTATTGTTACTTGGAGGATTTTTGGTTTTGGTGTTAGAGTTTTTTTTGCGAGTTTTGGATTTTTTGCATTCTTTTGTAAGGAAATACATCAGGGTCTGTGCTGCAGACCTGACTGCTTATTTTTTAAAGACTCACAGCCAGATTAAGAAATTAAAAGCCTTGTGTGGTCTTGCATGCATTTCATCCATACAGAGCATTAATAACTAGAAAAACAAATGGGTTTTGAATAAGTGGCTACTGTTTAAGTCAAACACAGTGTAAAATGTCTGTATAAAGGTCCTTTCTTAAGGAGTAGTCCATTCAGATTCCAGAAACTCACAAAATATTTTCAAGGACACTGTCAGCTCGTGCAACCTCCTGTATGCACTGGAGCAGTGAATCCAAGATTATTGCAGAGTCTGCAATTATGGCAACACATAATTGGAACAAAAGCTGCTAAAGGAGCCTTGGTGAGTAGAAAAAACAGTGAACAACAGAGAGAGCAAATGAGGCAAACTTTGCCCTCGGACTAGGACAGCCCACTAATTTCTACCCTAGTGTGGAGATTACTTTTCATCTGTTGTATTTTCAAATGTGTGATTGGGAAGGTCAGAGATCCTCCCATTCTTTTTCCTCACCTTTCTTTCTGCAGCCCTTACGGTTGAAGAACCAGCTTTATGAAAGATGAGCATAAATTATATATATATATATATATATATATATATATACATACAAATTTCCCACTTTGGTTTCAGCCATGAGGCTCCCACTGTGTTTGACCCTGTGATGGAAGAAGAGTGGTAGAAAGCTCATGAGTTCCAAATGCCCCACCTTGCAAACTCAAGTAAGGTTTTTGCCTAGGAAAGAAAGTCTGGAAAATCTTTTGGCAAATCAGTTCACTTTATAAGTGAGTTTTCTTAATATTACATTCCCCCCCTTTCACTAGAACTGCACTACTTTTGCCTAGTTTGTAGAGATCTTGGAATCTGTAACCCTATCAAAGTATTCCTAACAGTTAAAATACAGCATGCTGAAAACACCAACCTATACAGCATAGCAATGCAACCCAAATAAATTATCAAAATACACATATCTCTACATCTACATTTATAATCTGCATGCCTATATATACATAGGCATTCCGATAAAAAAAAAAACCACAATGCAAAAAATTGAATCATAAAGCTAGTTCACAATGATCTCTAAATTTAATTAAATCAGTGGTTTGTGAAAAGGCTATTTATTTTATGGTTACATTTTATCACTTTAACTGCAAGATAAACTGCCTTTTAAATTACAATGAAAAAGCTATTATTAAATAGAATAATAACGTTGATGCAATTTTTAAAACCTCATCTTCCAAATATTTATTCCTATGGTTAATAGCTTTCTGCGTATGCTGAGTTCAGCATTAAAATTATTTAAACTAAACAAACTGAGAAGCTATAAGTATGCAAGTATAAGAAACTAATTTAAAAATCCCCTAACTACTATGTATTTTACTGTAGCTAAGCTATTGTAATTTGTTCTTAAAAATAAGAGAATAAAATGAAACTATGTAATATAGTTTATTACACAACCTTTTTCATTTTAGATGCACTTAAAAGGAAAAGGCACTAAATACTACAGGTCGAATTGTAAACACATCAAAATGTATTACTCTATGCTGCAGGATTGCACTTCTATACCATTTTTTAAGGATCAACATTATTCATTATTTTGGATTTTGCCTTTTTTTGTAAAATTTAATTGGACAGAGAAGCACTTAAGCAATATGAAGTTGTTTTATGACCAATCTACAAATGCTGAATACATGAACTTTGACCCTGTCTTTGTGTCATGGTCATGACCAAAAAGATGTGCCATTATCGTGGCATTTTGGTGGTGGAGTGGCTTAGAGTGCGAACATAGGATTAAACCTATATACAGTCCATTGTGAGGAAAATTTGGAATAGGAGATGCACAAACTGGTTTAATCTCTACTTAAGACATGTATTCAGCAGTGTAAAAACTAGTGCAATGCAGCAATGATATCCCCCTGGCTTCCAAGGCAAAGAGATAGAGAGGTTGAGGAAGTGGGCAAGCATAAGTTATATATCCATGCTGGAAAGTCATATTCAAGATTCCACATTAGTTTTGGCCATTACAGTGATATCATGTCAAGGTTTAATGTACCTGGATCACCCTCATAAAAGTTTTACAGATTGATGACTCCCACTAGAGCTGTGTTTTTCCTCAGAAAATGTTTCAGTTCCAGGAAAAATCAATCTACTAATGCAATAATAAGATAGGTATTTTCCTGAGAGGCATGTTCATTATTTTATTGTTGGGTTGGTGCTGGTCCTCTAGCAATCTCAATAGAATTTATGAATCCCATCCCACTAGAAGGACAGATAAACTATTATGGATTAATTTTTTGCAACTACGTCACACAAAATAATGTGTGCATCTTGCTAGGTAGTTGTTAACATTATTAAAAACAATTAGGGAAAGTCAGAAATATCTGATATTAATAAACTTCTAATAGGTTCTCTCTTCTAATAAACTTTCTTCTAAACTTCTAATAGATCTTTTCTTCAGTACTGATAGGTATCTGAAGTGGAGTCAAAGTCCAGTTTGTATCAGTCAAAGAAAACTTTTAATATCTTGTGTGAGAAATCCTTTTAAATCTTGTTCTGTAATGAAAATAGTATGTTTGGAAAAAAATAGAAAATAGAAAAGAATGGTAAAGAAATGCTATCCAGTCTGTACTTGTTTACTCTTTGATTGACAAATATGTAATTACAGTTTTAAACTCACCTAGACCTGTTTATCTGTCAGTCTACATGAACAGATTGTGAACAGAACGGGCTGCATCTTTAATAAAGGTTATTCATGTGAGTAATGTTATATCAAACTTGGTGTGCTAGACTGGCATCCTCATTGTTCCATCCTGATTTCCCACTATTTCCCACTTTTCAAATGTTTTTCCTAGTGAATTTCTGTACTACAGAGATGACTATTACTCCATATGTCATGGCTTCGTGTGGGACACTATCATCTACTGTTTAATTCATTAGGAGGTATGTTCCATGCTCCCTCCATCCCACATTCTGCCTGTTATTTCTCCTTTCTTAAGTGTCCTAGGAAGATAAGTGGATTTTTTTCCCCTTCCCAGGGGAAGAGGTTTTTCCCCAAAAATATCATCTGGGGAGTGTATTTTGTTGAAAGAGTGAGTATAGAGCATTATGTTTCAGCATAAAACTAACATAAACTCCCTATTAATTGGGCAGGGGCTGTGGGGTGGGCAGGGAAGGGAGAGGAGACAAAGCAAAAGGGTATAACTGGTCAGCCTTGTGAATACACACAAAAGCAAACTTCATCCATATCTGGGTCTAGTGCTCCAACTCCCAAAAGTAAGATTTTCAACATTAAGTTTTCGAATGATGAAAGAAAGTATGCTCCAGTGCTCAGATCTGATAGTAGGATGTGCCAATTTCTTACAGTGCAATCACATTGCTTTGTTGGAGCTCCAGCAACGCAACAGGGAATTTGAATTGATACTGTGCTGTTTTATAGGTCTGGTACTTTGTGTTTAAGAATGCAAAAAAATACCTGTTTTAAAGATGTTGCTTCTATATATGTATCTGTATGTATACATATATATGTGTACATTTTTTATATATGTACATACATTTTTTAAGCAACTGCTACACAATTTTCTTTAGGAACATTGGGTCAATCAAGGTGTTTTCGAGACTATTTTGAAGTCATGCTAAGCTGCGTTACTGAATGGAGAAGTTGTTTAGTTAACAGAGTATG
The DNA here is from genome assembly GCA_013397075.1 of Rhabdornis inornatus. Classification (NCBI taxonomy): domain Eukaryota; kingdom Metazoa; phylum Chordata; class Aves; order Passeriformes; family Rhabdornithidae; genus Rhabdornis; species Rhabdornis inornatus. Next base: position 98,162 of record VWZS01004204.1, read on the forward strand.
ACAAAGGAAAAAGACGAGAATAACCCAGTGATGCAGTAAGAAAAGTATATGGAGACTCAGTGAAGTACTCTGTGAAGTCCCCATCACTGGTCTTTGTTCCTACAAGTATTATCAAGCAGGGGCATGTGATTAGCTTGTGATATTATCTTAAAATGTGGCAGTATGTCATGCACAGACTCTTTGCTTCATGTACATGTACTCGTGTCCATGCTGTGCACGAGGACTTCGCTCCTCGTGGGATGAGTATAGATGTAGACTACTCTGCCCCTTAATAATTAGAATATCTCCCAGTTACTAGGGTATTCTGTGATGAGACCATTAGCATATTTTTAATGTATCTTTAAAACATTAAGTGAGTACAGAATAGTAGAAAATTAGCTAAAGCACTGCACAAACTCTCATGCTGTAGCTGAGATTTACAGGTTCAGAATGTGGTGAACCTTTTCCATAAGCAGTTTTTTGGCTTGCTCAAACTCAATAAAGCCCTTCCCTGCTTGGCACTAATTCTGTCTGCCATCCACCTTAGAAAGTCACATGCAGGAGCAATTCTCATTTTCAGTACCAATGAAATTAAATGGCTCCCCTCAACACCACCTTTGCTTTGGGTGGTGTGATGCACGTCTTGTTACACACAAATTCTTCTGTCCCATTTTCTGTTTTAAGAGATCTAGCTACTTGGTTCTTTCATCATATAGATTTGAACATCAGACCAAAATTTAAAGCTCAAATGAGTTCATGGATAATTCAGAAATTGGTGAAGATTTGTCTTTAGTTTTCATCTGTGAGAACACTAACACAGAGAATTCACCAGTTGCACTCCAGAACAAAAAAATGTAAATAAGCTCAAATCAATTACTTGCTGAATAATACAACACAAAGAAAAGCTTCTTGAGCTAGGCACTGGAAATTGAACACTATGATTTAATACAGGATCCATGCCAAGGTCTCTGCTGAGATGGGATGAGGTTTTTTGGCAACTGGTTAGGAAAAGGAGGAAAAGCTGATTATTTTTATTGAATTTTACTTTTGTATTTATGTAACTGAGAAGATTCTTCCACTCCTCTGCTTTACTATTACACTGTGGTGTTAGATGTAAGCTCACATACAGGTTTTGTTTTTAAAAAATGGGTATGGCTTTGCTAATTACATAGTGATGAGTTTATAAGTGTCTTAAAAGAGCTTTCATATCCCATGTCAATTTGATTAAAAACCACCAGAGTCTGTGCAGAGAGTTTCAGGAAAGCCAAACTTGTTACAAAATACAGTTTGCCAAGATGGGACTGAGTATTTAAAAGAAGTTGTTTATGGGAAATATTTTGTTGTTTATTAACAATATATGATTGCTCACAAAAGCACAAGAAGCTTTTGAGAGGATATAGGTCTGTGGTGTGGGACACCAGGAAAAGGTCATGAATTTCAACTGCTTCAAAGACTCATGTTTTCCAGATATATGAAATGAATTCTGGAAATATACAATTTAGTTAATAATAAGAAAGAACTTGGATGTGATAAAAGTAATACTAGCAAGGACATGATCTTGTTCTATAGCACGCTTGAATTTAGGATCTTTTGAAGTATTTTAAAATCAGCTGCATTTGGCTAACTTGATTTGTGCAGATGGACCAGCAATAGCAAAACCACTGGTGTGCATAATTGCAAGGTAATTTGGAGATCTATTCTTGATGGCAAGCCAGGGGTTGGAAAGAGATAACACACAGATGTTGGTGTAGGGGAGGCAGCACACTGACAGTGACTGCTGGTATTTGTGTGTTACAGTGCTCTAGTGGAAACACTTCACTATTTGTGTGCTTCCTGCCCAAGCTCACTTTTCTCCTGCACCCCTGAAATTATGACTATGACTGACATAATTTCCAGCTCCTGTGGGTGAAAACTTTGACCAGGATGGTGTTATGCTTGATTCCACTCTTATGTAAACCTCTAGGCTATAATTTGAATATTATAAAATGGATTTCATTAGATTCAGCTCTGTTTGGCCTTGAGCAGAGGAGCTTGAGGGGACACCTCATTGCACTTAGAGCTTCCTCATGGGGGGAAGTGGAGAAGCAGACACTGATCTCTGCTCTGTGGTGGCCAGCGACAGAACTAAAGGGGATGGCCTGAAGCTGTGTCAGCAGAGGTTTAGACTGGATATCAGGAAAAGGTTCTTCACTTAGAGGGTGGTTTGGCACTGGCACTGGAAAGGCTCCCAAGGGAAATGGTCCCAGCCTCAAGCCTTCCAGAGTTCACAAAGCTTTTGGACAACTCTTTTGGGGACAATGTAATTCTTGGGGTGTTCTGTGAAGACACACAGAAATAACTGAATTTCAAATATTCCTTTGGGTCTCTTCCAACTCAGGATTATTCTGTGATTCCATGCCCCTCCATGGAGCCTTCCCTTCTCCAGGCTGATCAGTCCCAACTCTCTCAACGTGTTCTCATGGGAGAGGTGCTCCAGTCCTCTGGTCATTTTTGTGCCCTCTTTTGGACTTCAGCAGGTTCACATTTTTTTTATGTTGAGGTCCCCAGAACTGGATACAAGTACTCCAGGTGGGTCTCACCAGAGAAGTGTGGAGTGGCAGAATCCCCTCCCTATCCTGCTGCCCACAGGGCTTTTGATGCAGCCCAGGATAAGTTTGACTTTCCATGGCTGCCAGCACACATAGCAGCATTCATTTTGATCTTCCAATGCACCTACTCTGCCAAGTTCTTGTCCTCAGGGCTCCTCTCAATCCCTTCTCCATCCAGCCTGTATTTATGCCCTGACCAAGATACAGCACCTTGCACTTCGCCTTGTTGGACCTGGTGAGTTTTGTACAGGCCCATCTCTCCAGCCTGTACAGGTCCCTTTGGATCCATCCCTTCCCTCCAGCATCTGGCTGTATCACAGAGCTCACCACATCATCATCATCATCATCATCGTCGTCATCGTCGTCGTCGTCGTCGTTGTCGTCACCACCACAGTCATCAGCAAGCATGCTGAGGGCACACTCAGTCCCCCTGTTTTTTACTCTTCTGTTTGTGTTAGAGCTTTCATGACTCACCTTGACCAGGTCACTGCTTTGTGCTGGGACATGTAGAGAATTCAAGATGTTAGTGAGATTGTGTCTTGTGCTTTTGGACAAATCCTCCAATTACGACAAGTATACAGTTCAAACAAGGTACAGTTCAAACAGTATATTTCATTCAGTACCAAAAAAAGCCCCAAATAAAAGCCCCAAAGTAAAACTGGCAGGCACTATGCCTTGTTAATATGGCAAGATGAGAATTTGAGGATTAACAATCCATTTTAAGCATTTGGAGTTAAGCAAATACAAAAGAAAGTTATCTCTGAGAACAAAAATATCTTAGAGGCATATTATAATAATTATTTGCTGTTGAAATAAAAAATGGTAGTGGTACAGTTATGGGAATGGTATTATATATTTCAGAAAACAAAGTATTTGCTAATTGGGTAGATGATAACAAAATTATGCAATACGTTGCAGTGGTGAATTGGACTGTGAGTGAGTTGTGTGATCAGATATATTAAATCTATTTAATCAGATATTGGTTGAGCTTTTTACATGACAGGAATTTTGATAAGGTAGTTTTGAGGTGGCTCAATGTGGAAATGAGGTAGATTAATGCTTGCTTTAATAAAGTGTTTCTCAGTGTAACTACATAAATTAAGTAAATGAGAAAAAAGATATGTTTGGAGTAAGCTCTGGGAAAACATTATGCAAGATATGCTACACTATTTTTTAGTCACCTTGTTTTACCAAACCAAGGATATTATAAAAAAAAGCATCATGAATTTTGGCTTTATGATAATTTATTTTTGCCTCTAGTAAAGGATTACATTTGTGTATAAATTTATTCTTAAGCAAATTTGACTTTTTCTAGAATAGATTAAAATATGCCTGGCCACGTAAGATTCCAAAACATAGCAGTAATTAATTGAATTTTCTCTACCTCCTATTTAACTTCATGGTCAGCATGGGAAATGTATTTTATTGATCATAGTAATGATAGAGGTTAGCCTTTTGATGTGTCCTAACCTGGTTGTTGTAAGGTGGTACATTATTGTGTCCATATATCATGGTGTCTTGCATTATCATTTTCCTTTCCAGAACAGTGTATAAAGCACTTTAATTATTAATTTAAACTTGGTAGGTTTTTTTTTTAGGCATCTACTTTTATTTTTAGATAGCATGCTGTCTCCATCTGTGTCTGTTGTTCACGTGTATTTGTTACAATTTGTATCATCCTTAAATATAAAAGACAAGTTTTTTGGCGGGTCTATCAATAATTCTCTATGAAAATGATAATTTTCTAGAGCATTCCACAGCAGGAATTTCCTCCTTCTAGTTATGCAACACCAAAGGGAAAACCTCCTACTGGTTAATTTATGTGTAAAATCTGCTTCAGTTTACATGTTAAGTGATGCTTTAGCACTTAAGACTAAATTAAAACTAATAATGTTTGTGTAACTATTGACAATTGTTGTGACCTCTGGTTGAATCTTTAAAGAGACGCATATGTTTAATTATCAGCAGTAGATTTTATTTATCCTTAATTACCATCAAGAATAAATTATAAGCTAGTGGGAAGAAATAATAGCAGGAAAACAGAGCTAATGACATTTGCCCTCCTTCAGCAGATGGAAGAACATAAAATAAGGGTTAATGTGAGGTGATTATTTTCAAAGGAATTTAATTTTTAAAGTGTGGGGAAAAAATCAACCCAGAAACTGAAGTTAAAATTTCTCCCTTACTCATCGCAATCAGTGAAATCCTTAGTGAACAGGATAGCAAAAATAGTTATCTCATATAGGTCAGTGTTAATTTACACTGAAGTAAGGCTCAGTTTTGATAAATATTTTTTAGGTGAAGATAGGAAACTACTGTAGGTTCATATAGATTAGAGAAAAAAATCCTTCACAGAATTATAGTGAAAGATCAATAGGCAAAGTTAAATTTGTCATGACAGTGGTTACTCTTGGAATACTTCCATATATCAGGGAAATTCATATGAAAATTTAGTAAATCTGATGTAAACATTCCTGGAAGATCAGTATGACTACTTTTTTTTTTTTTCCCCAGAAAATTATGATTATGGTTTATGGAGAAATTTTTCCCCAAGAAATTTTACAATTTGTGTAAAATTCCTTCATCCCTCCACCCCTCAGTAACATTCTTAGCAAAAATATGCTTCCTGATGTTGCATGCCTCTCATTAAAATACGAAAAATAAATCTTGAGAATCTATACACAGTATAAGACAGATAGTCTTGCAGGTAAAGCACAATAGTCATGGCTCTTATCTTCTGCTACCCATACTCCAAACTCTGGCTTAATCCCATGCTGAGGACAGGAAAATCTCAATCTAGGAGGACCTAGGCTGCCATCACTTTTGAAAAAAGCAAGCATTGAGGATGCTGTTGCCTATAATTATCCTGAGGAGTAATTCTCATTCCATCACACTTTGAATTTCTACTAACCACTTGACAAGGTTTCTTAATTAATCCAGAGGTTTGTCCACAAAAAGTGTATTTTTATCCCTGTTATCCAGTAATGCCGGCACTGGTTTCTAAGAAGATAGATCTAACCCAGTAACATCAAATATCTCTAAATCAAAAAATGTACGAAAATACAATGGCCTTGACATCACAACCTTCATACATTTCAAATGAGCATTTTTCTTAAAGCATCACCATAATTTTAACAATTTCTTGTAAAGTCATTGATTTTATATTGCTTCAGGGAAGGTGCAATTTATTACTGTTAATAATGCTTCTGTGATTACATGAAATGTTCCTTGTTGCCACTAATTAATTGACCCATCAGAAAGTATCCTTCCTTTTAAAACAGATTATGAGATGACTTTTTAAAAAGTCTATCTGACATCTCTAGTTGTCATGTGAAACAAGATCTGGGATGTGAATATTCTGGAAATTATTTTTGCATCATTCTCCTGTAAATGTCATGTTCAATTCAGTCTCAGCACAGTCAGGTGTTGAGGAACTTACTTGTTTGGTCTTTTCAGCCTCTGCTTCTGCACTGGGGGCTTAGTGGCTGGGTTAGTGCTGTTGTACTCAGTTAAGGGTTGAATTTTGTGACGTGCCATTGGAAAAAAATTCAAAGGTTTTTAGGCTTAAGTGGCAATTTTATGGAGAAGGTTTTTTCTATATACTTAAATAAGTTCCTCACACAGGGAGAAGCCCACAGTGTTGTCACCCAGCAACTGCCAAGCACTGGGAAAATATTAATTTGGCAGTTAACTGTTGGTCATGGGCATGCACAGCACTCTTGCAATTCAGTGATGCTGCTGTGAGAAATCAGCTGGCTAGTGAATCCAAGTACGAGGTTTGTTTTCAGCTGGCTCTTTGGTGATTGCTGCAGACACCACAGGAGAGGGCACAGAGCAGTGAGGAAACAAAACCCTAGTGCTGATCATTCCTGTTAACATCCTCGAGATTTCACCTGGAAATGAGGGCTCATCTTCTGTATCCACGGTTAGTATTGGCAGCATTGTTGGTCTTTCAAGATACTGCCTGGGATAACTTCTAGGGTTTTTTGTTCTTCCACTTGATTTCCAACACTTTCATATGCAGTTCTACTTTTTAAATATTTGTTCTTGGTCTTGTCCCAGTGTTATTTTCTCTTCCCTCCTCTTTCTTTGCGTGCTTGTCTGGTGCTGCTCCGCAGCTTTTGTGCTGACACATAATGTGTCACACTACTCTTCAGCTATGTACTGAAAAGCATCTCCACACCCATAAAGGAGCTTGGAAAGACACAAGGAAGACCTGAAGCCCAAGTAATGCCCTGCTGGGCTACTCCCAGGCCATTACAGGGATCACCAGCCCACCAGGACCTATCTCGAATCCACAGGGACAGGTGGGAGCACAAGCATACAACTCCTAAGAGCAATCAACTTGTCCAGACTCCTATGAGTGCTATCTCAGCTGAGACATCAAGTTCAGTGTCCAGGCATGAAAACCATCACATAGGGCGTCATAGGGAGAAGTTTTGGAAAACATCTTTCATGCTAAGAGGAATTGCTGCTCTGGGGTGGGACACATTGTGGAATGCAGGGAAAAAGCAGCTTGAGACCACACAGCATTTACAGAGTGTTTAAGGCAGGAATCAATAATAGGAAAAGGGAAGTGTTCGGGTGATTTTGGAAGGAACAGGAGTGAGAAAACAAAAGAAGGATTAAGGGACTAGAAGAGATCATCTCATGTAAATAATTTGGTCTGTGCTCTTGTCTGGCCTTGCCCTGCAACTGATCACCTGTCTGTCCCCCTTATAATTTTTTTTTCCCAGCTCTTCCCTAGGTAGGAGGTCCCTCTTCTTTGTGTGCAGTGGTATCTGTGTGCAGCAACTAGAATCAGAGCATGGGGTGGAGGGCCCATGTGTCCACAGTCAAGGCAAATGTGTTGGTGAGTAGAAATGACCCAGGAGCAAGAGGTTGAGCAGGTCTCTGTGTCTAACTCTGGCTGTGAAAGCATCTGGGTGCCTCTAGGGGCAAAAGCAGGGAGGGGATTAGCTGTTGGGACCTGGAAAGTCCTGGTCCAACTCTGTATGTGATGAGTGACAGTCTCTGCCAGCAATGAGTGTAGGGCTGCAGCTTCAGGAACTAATGGAATGGAATCATAGAGTGGTCTGTGTTGGAAGAGACCTTAAAGAACATCTCTTTGTCATGGACAGCGGCACCTTTCACTAGACCAGGATGCTCCAAACCTCATCCAACCTGGTCTCATATGTGTCCAGATGCCAGCATCTGTTGAGCTTGGGATCCATCTGGAAACCTGGAACCACTGCAGCCTGGTGTCAACCCAGCTGTGGTAAGAGTAAAGCCCACCAGATATGGCAACATCTCTAATATTATGTCTCAGTAAATATATTGAAAACATGCTCATTAAAACTGCTAACTCCATTATAATGTCTAGGGCAATATGTTCAGGCACTACTCATTCATCTTGCCGGACCAAAATGTTTGGTACAGAGCAAAAAGTACTGATGGATTTTAGCTTATCTTACTGTGTAAATGGCTTCTGGTTTCCCCCTTATGCTGACTGCTAAAAGGAGAATTTCTGAACAAAAGATACTTAATTCAGGAAAACACTACTGTAAAAATTGAGATTTGCACATTAGAAAGTATAAAATGCGGATTCCCAGAGAGATAAAAAAGCACTTGAGAATAATTTGACTAATCAGTGGGCCATTGAAAGTAGAGCCCTGCACTTTAGTATTCTTATGGCTTTTGTGCATATTTATGTATTTTAATTGGAAAAAATACAGATTTTTGCCACCTGGTGTTTTTACATGCTGTTTAGCTGTGGGATATGAATAGATTGCAATTTATGGAATAATAATCTAAATAATAACATAGCTATTAATTCAGTATTATTGTGAAAAAAGATTGACACAACTTGAACATTCTCAGTGCATTCCTACCCACCTTTCTCACTGAGTCATTAATCTGCATATAAAAATGATGTTGAATTACTGCTTGCAAATGAGGAATCGACAGTGTAGGGCATGGTCCTTTTACTTGATAATAGTGGTCTCCAGTCTGCCAAGCAAAGACATAACAAGATCCAACAGCTGGAAGTTTAAGTCAGCAAAATCCAAACTGGAAAGATAGTGAAAACTGCTGGCAATGAAGGCAAGCAACTGTTGAAACTGATTACTCAATTGGTAAATCTTTCATCTGCTTGTTTCTGTTGTTCTTAGGAATATCACCAGATTTGTCAGATACTGAAATTATATGAAGGTGGTTTATATCTATTTAATGATTAAGATTTGAGCTAGTTCAGGAGAAGAAACTGTAAGTGATGTCCATCTTTGCCTAAAATGTCTGAGATAAATAAAATTAATGTTAAAAATCTCAGTGGGCTAGTGGGTTACAATGCCACTGTAATTGGCTTAAGTAAATTTTCATAGCCCATATGATGTGAAGAGGCATATTTCTGGTCACAGAATTCAACTAGAAGAAGCATGTGACTGGTATATTTATACATCACTATTGTCAGTTCTGCCAGAGCAGTGACTTCCATGTCATGGGCTAGATTGTGAAAGGCTTGCTGGGGTTCACAACAGGGACTTGGTCTTTAGTATACCTTGGCCAAGTTAAAGGCTTGCTCAGTTCTCAGGTGACTCAGGGGTACACAGTTGGTGTTAAATAGTCCAGCCCTTGGAGCAGAGCAGTTGATTCTATTAGAAATGGTACAGCTTACTTTTCAGGAGGATGTGATGATGGGTTCCTCACATGTGAAGTGTAGAGCTGTAGAACCTTTGTGTATAATTACAATTTGCAAAGTATTTTTGCATCTGTTCAGTGTCAGCACATGAGTTTGTTACTTTTGTAAATGTTTAATATATTTCTTGAGCAATTTTCTCATACAGAACAAAACAAGAACCCCCATGCTGATGAAGTTCCTCTTACTACAGTTAAAAGCAATAACTATTATAAAATGAGCACAGAGCTGGGGGGTGTTTTCTTGATAAAATAAGCACAAGAAAAGGAATAAAAGCAAGGAGAGTGCTTGTCAGAAATGGATGACAGAGAAACTGTAATACGAGGAAAAGAATTCAGTTAAATTACATGCTTGAAAACACATGGCTAATAGATGGGGAGAGATACATCAGTTACATTACTGTGGATCAATAACTGATCTTTGCAAAGAGGCATAAGAGACAAGTGTGTGTCATTAATGAGAAGGAATTAAATACAGTCAAGAAGTCAAAAGCATGCATCATCAAAAATGACGAGTGAGACTGAGTGATGAAACAAATCAAACTTCTATTCAAGGTGAAGTTTTGTGGTCTTGTTAATAGCAGTCCTTAGCTTTATTGGGAAAGAAGAATAACCTTTTGGAATAAATGAATGCGCTTTCATTTGGAAGTAGAAAACTAATAGCTCTTTAAAATTCAAAACAAATTCTTGTATCTGAACCTAAAAAGTTATTTGTTATCCAATGCTTAAATGTGTAAAGCTGATGAATAAAGAATGTAGCTAGCAAAGAATTCTGGACAGCTATAACTAATGACGCAAAGTGGAATTGCTTTGGAAGAAAAAAAAAGAAAGAGAGGAGGTGAACTGGGAGATTTAAGACTGGCAAATGAGAAAGATTCTTCTAGTTTAAAATGATGAAATCTATATTTTAGTAGAGTTTTTCTGTTGTTGTGAGAGACTGAAATGGCATAGAACCAAAGAAAGTCATAATCTGTATCCCTTGTGATTAATGAAAAATTGAAAACTGGAGTCAATGCTTAGAATTAGTGAGGATTTTTTAGCTGGTATCTCTCTGGAGGAGCTTAAGGGGGCAATGAGAAAAAAAAAAGTCAATTTTTACACACATCAATACATTAACAAGGAAAAATTATTGATAGAAAAACAAAAAGAAAATATTTGTTATGGCACAATGAGAAATAGAAATCATTATCTCATTTCCATGAGTACCAGTTCCAATACTGTTACTGTAAAACGTGGTCTACATTTAAAATTTTACTACAGGCAGAGTAGTGTGTGACTTGGAGAGTCAAGCTCTTAGCAAGATGCAGTCTCAGGTTCTCTATCAGAATTTGTCAGTTTTATAAGAAGTTGTCAGATTTAAACCCTTGCTGCTCCTTCTTCCAGACCTTGGCCTCTGGCCCGCATGTCCTAACCTGTACAGTCTTACTGCTTTTGTGATGCATCCCTCAGTTATGGATACAGGAGTGTCTTGTTTTTAGCTCGGTTCCCCTCTGGAGGAAAACTGCCTGAGAGGTCTGAAAAAGTTCCTGTTTTTTTTCCACCAGAGAATTCCCATTATGTATACACGTGCTACTGGAGCCCAGAGTTTTATAATCTTATGCTATTGTTGGAGGTTAAAAAAGAGAGGGCTAAATCTTCCCCAAGATAAGGTTTTATGCTGATAATAAGGATAATGCTTACAACCAGCTGGTGACTGAATCAGGTACATTTGCAGGACTAAATAATTATCATGCCCATAATACAGCCTTTCTGTATCTTCCCATAATTTTGCAAAGAAATTATTTAGACCAAAGGGGGGGAAAAAGCGAAATTCAGGATTTCATTCTAAGCTCTCTGTAACTGATGAATCATCAAGTTACGTATTAAATCTTTAGCTTGTTTTTTTACATGTTGGATTTTTTTTTTAAAAAATATTATTCTTTGCATGATCTGGAATACACTTCCACATGTCTTTGCTCTAATAGCTCATATAAAATTTTTTAAATTATTATTTCAAAGAATGTGCTCTCTGGAGAATATATAACCTCCCCACGTTTTGTTGGTTTTTTCTCCATCTGTTCAGTAATAACCATTTTGCAGAAGAGAATGAAGGTCAGCAGTCACTCTTATGACTTGATCAGCACATTATTTTCTTTTTTATAATTTATCTGAAGTTTGTCAGATCTCTACCTGTCTGCATTTGCCTTTTGTCAGGTACTGACCACAAGTTTAGTGATGAAGAGTAGATGGTATTTGAGATGGAATGAAGGATGGGAACACTGACCTACTCCTATCCTTCCCTTTCTTGTTCCTTCTTCTTTTAGAATTCAGTGCATTTCTTATTCTGAAGTATGAAGGTCAAAGTCTTTTTACTGTGCTATTCCTGTCCTCAAGATATAAGAACATATAATAAATACTCTAGTAGTCAAAATGGGATTATTTTTCCAGTTTAGGTATTTATCAAAATTCCTCCAATCAATAGACTCTCAAACCTGAAATTGTCATCTTCCCTTTCTCTCTCTTTCTCCATTTTTCCCAGCTATGTTTCTATGAGGAGCCATTATTAAAATAATCACCTGAGTACAACACAAACATCACATGAGAATGCTTCCTACAGTGTGTCGTTAATATACACTTCTGAGTACATCAATAACTAATTTCACTTTATAAAAGATAAATTCTATGATGGGGACACCTGCCCTTTCCTTCCTTCCTTCCTTCCTTCCTTCCTTCCTTCCTTCCTTCCTTCCTTCCTTCCTTCCTTCCTACCACCTCTTTTACTATAAAATAAAATATATCAAGTTGTTTTGGCAGCAATATCTAACCTTGTCTGGTTTTAATCATGTTTTTTGGGTATATTTTGAACCTTTTTGGATTTGGTCCATTTTATCCACAGAGGCTTAGTTTTCCTCAGTCTTCTGTGTTTAGACCAGTTCCCAACATCAGCAAAAATCCTATTTCATAAAAAATGCGTGTATACACACAAAATCATCTAATGAGCATGTAAGGTTATATAGCACTAAGTGCATGACTGACTTTTCTGAGGTATAGCAGAGGTGGGCAGCAAAGGCACTATGCTGCTTTTTCATTCTAGGAGTACCTGAAATGAAAGCTGTTTCAGCATTTCTGTGTGTTGCTTTACACATTTTGATTGTTGCTGAAAATTGCTGGATGCTGGAGGAGCTCCCTACTGTGTATATTACAACTTCCTGTGAATTCCAGAGGAGCTTTTCCTATTAGTGTAATAGGAGAAATCTCACAGCAGACATCTCTTATTCTCTCCTTCTTTAGAAGTCAGACTGGGAGACAAAATATTGCTGGAGCAGAAGGGATGGGATAAGCAGAAGCTGATTATGATGCTCAAACTATCCAATGTTCCTGGTTGCTGACAAGCTTTCATAATTGCTGTTCCATGTTTTGACTTTGACAGTATTTTTTTTCACCACATCAGTGTGATAGGTAGGACCAGAAAATAAACTACTTAACAAGGGTGTTTGATAGGATGACTTGTATATGCATGGTAAATACTGGTTAGGTTTTTTTCCTTTTCCATCTATTATACACAAAGCTGGGATTCTCTGTGCAGCAAATAATTGAGTGTACTTTGCCCTTGAATCTTAAACCACTGTCACATTTACTATCAACTTTGTTAAATTACTCTTTTGCATCAAGAAACATATTGCTACTTCTCTTTTAAAAGTGAAGTGCTTCACTCCACCAGCAACAAGAAAGTGATTTGGTGTATTGTCATGACCAGGAACATTAATGTTGTCTACACAAAGAGAAATGTTTACTGTTAACAAGTGACCCTCATATTAAGTCCATTTTGAGAACTAAAGCTGAAGCAAAATATAATTTGAGGGTTTTTCAATTTAAATTACCATGGCTTTTTAAGTGTATCTTCAAATTTTTCAGGTTCTATCTGTCAGGATGAGGAATTTAGATTTTTTTTTCCATGAAATGATAATTTCCTAAAATAATTTTGTACTGCCACATATTATACTAGATATGCTTCATAATGATGAATAATCATTGTAATAGCTATTAGTTTAAAGAAATACAAAGGGAATACTTACTGTCTTTCAAACTCTAGCTTCAAATATCCAAGGACTCTGTCAGTTCAAAGATAGACTAAAAAAAGTGGATAAGAACAAATACATTTTACCCTGACAAGTAGTTTCTCTGCTGAAAAATAAAAGTTTCAACTGACTGAGAATTTAAAGGTTTTGTTCTGAATAAGCCACAAGTGTTTCTTACCATTGACCAGAGCATTTCTTCAAGTTATTTGTGGGATTTGGTTCAAAATGTGAACATGAGAACATAAAGTTGAATTTACAACATGTACCTATGATGACTAAATTTTGCCCTGCATTAAGAAGTCACTTATGGAAGGCCACTGGCCTACTCTTCAAAATGGATCAAAGTGACACATTGAGAATTTCTACTGGTGTCCATTGCCTTTAGTCAGGAATAATGGATTTGTATTATTCTCTTTTCACAATAGTGGTGCTAAAAACATAATTTTGTTGGGTAAAGTGAGCAGCATTATACAAGTTATCAGGAGGTTCCTACTCTGGCAGGACTCTGCTGCATTTATTATTATATCGAACACTTTGAACAAGATAATGAATAGAGGGATGGAGCACCTCTGCTGTAAGGAAAGGCTGAGAGAACTGGGATTGTTCAGCCTGGAAAAGAGAAGCTTCAGGGCAAATTGTGGCCTTCCAGTACCTGAAGGGAGCCCACAGGAAAGGTGGAAAGGGACTATTTACAAGGATCTGAAGTGACAGGACAAGTGGGAATGGTTTCACACTGACAGAGAGTAGGTTTAGGCTAGATGCTAGAAAGAAATTGTTTGCTGTAAAGCTGATTCTTTACTGGATGAGGTTGTCCAGGGAAGATGAGGCTGCCCCATTCCTGGAAAGGTTCAAGGCCAGTTTGGATGGATTTCTGAGCAACCTAGTGTAGTGGAAGGCTCCAGTCCCCCATGACAGGGGTTTGGAACAGGCTGGTCTTTAAAGTTCCTTCCAACCCAGACAATTCTATGATTCTATAATTTACACAAGGCTTATGCTGAAATCCCCTGTAACCTTATAGCTTGGGGAGCCCCCAGAAGAAGAAAGATGTAAGATCATATTTTGTCCAAAAGTGGAGAGTGGAGATAACTGAACCAAGCATCTAAATCTAGATGAACACCAGAAGCCCCAAGTTACTGGATAAAAAAAGTGTATTCTACCTTCCAGGTGGTGCTAAAATACCACCTTATTTTTCATTTGAAATATTTTCTCCAAACTGAAATTTCTAAAATAAAATAAAAACTAAAAAAATTTTGGATTAGTATCCTAATCATTGTATTTACTAACCCTTGGGACCTTGAATATGTTTTCTATTACATGGTCTGACATCGCNAAAAATCAAAAAAATTCCCCCAATATATCTATTATTTTGTAAAAAAAACAACAACAAACAAACAAGCAAAACCAAAAACAAACAAACAAAACCAAACAAAACACACAAAAACAACAAAAAACCCCATAATATTTAACCAATTTAGAACAGGTAAATCAAATTGGATATTTTTTGTTTTCTTCGCTCAATATGATAATTGAACTAGTAAAAGGAAAAGTAATTTTATCGTATGGTGATAAAAGTTAGACTTTCCTTGACCTTCAAGGCATGTATTCCCTTTCTATCTAGAATAACTAATGTTTTGTCATTTTCTTCCATAGAAATAATAATAGCAATTGCAAGGGTTATAAAGTTGCAGTAGCAGCAGCAATAATTCTTTTTCTGTGAAAGACGAATACAAGGCAGACGAGAAGCCTTGTAGTACTTTCTCTGTCCATAGCTAATTTGGAATAGGTGGACTGCTAAGCAGGCTGGAATCACTCCTCACTGTCCCTCCTCCCTCACCAGCACTTTGGCTGGAAACTGCACTGTGAAAGTGCTCCAAGGGCTGAATTTAGTGATACTCTGCAAAAGGCAGGTTCTGTATCAGGTCTGGTTCCTCATCAAAATGCTGACTTGGCAAAGAAAGAAGGCAGTGCTAGAACTTTTGGCTCTTTTCTCACATCTTCATACTTGTTACCTGTGTGTTAAATGTGATTCGTGCTAATTAAATTGTAGCTATATTAGCGAAATTGTACTTAGATCAATAGAAGACAATTGTTACAGAGTGAGGGGGGAGATGGGTGAGACAGGGCAAAGGACATCTTCCAGATGTTGAGAGTCAAAGAGGAATGTTGGAAGGGAATAGTAGAAGGACGTAGGTCTGACAAGCAGCATCTAAAAATAGAAAGTTTCAACCTTGAAATGGGCCAAAATGGGATGATTCCAGGCATGGGACCCAATTAAAGTCTTGTTATGGAAAACATCTGCTCAGTCACATAGTGCGCCTGCGCTACCTGCGGGTCACACCTCGGTCATTGAGGAAGATGACGAGCCTTCATCGGAAATAAGACCCTCAAAAGGATGAGAGACCCCCTAACCCATTAGTAGAGCATGTGCCATACAACATAGTGACGTCGATTTTAGGAATAGAAACTAGCAGGAGTTTTCTAGAAACTTCTGTAGCATTTAGTACATAAGTGGGGTTATACATAAGTGGGGTTATTAGCCTTGATGCTTTGGTACGTGAGGAATGGCGAGCCACTCCCCATATGCCCGGTCGGAGGGGGGGCTGTCCCTGGTTGGTTTTGCTCATGCTTTATACGAACCTCAATTAAATTACTTACTGCCAAATGTTGTATATTTTCAAATATATGCACTTTGATTGTATTCATCTCCAATACTTTAATTGTATTTATTTATAATTGTTACTATTAAAAATTTGCTGCTACATTTAATCTTGTTGTTTGATAAATTAGACGAACAGAATGTCATTTATAACACCTGGATCAGAGACCAATCCCCACTTGGCTACACCCTCCTTCCAGGCAGCTGCAGAGAGTGAGAAAGTCCATCCTGAGGCTCCTTTTTCCAGCCTTAACACCCCCAGATCTCTCAGCTGCTCCTCATCAGAATTGTGCTCCAGACCCTTCCGCAGCTCCATTGCCCTTCTCTGGAAACATTCCAGCACCTCAATGTCCTTCCTGAACTGAGGAGCCCAAAACTGGACACAGGATTTGAGGTGGGGCCTCACCAGTGCCCAGTACAGGAGGACAATCATTGTCTTGCTCCTGCTGGCCACACTATTGCTGATCCTGGCCAGGATGCCATTGACCTTCTTGGCCACCTGGGCACACATGCTGGCTCATATTCAGGTGGCTGTTAACCAGCAATCCCACACACTTTTCTGATGATTCAGACATGGCTGATTTCAGCAGATAAATGCAATGGAAATGCAGCTATCACAGTGAATGTGTTCACACTACACTTTTAGTCTGCTTTAAAAATTACTTGGTGAAACCAACAGGACCTACTAACAGTGTTCTCTGCTGGATTAAAGTTTCTTATTTTGGGTAGGTGTCCTCCTTCCTACAGCTTCTCATGTCCTACTAATTCAGGGGCTCTTGTACCAACAAACAGACTTTGTAAAATGAAGCAGGTTTTATTTCTTTTTCACCTTTTGCTGGAATGTGTTGCTTGCCATTTTAAGCTATACTATTTTTTTTTTTTGTTATGAAAATCTGAAATTTATGGTTTACACACTTTCATAAAAATGAGCAGATTTTTTGGTTAATTTTTAACATTAGTTAATGTTTTTAAGACTTTTGAGGTATCCCCCTGTTCATCCTAACTTTATGGTTTTAACTTATCCCTGTAACTAATGTTTTCTACAAATTAAATATATATGTTGATTTTCGTCTAACTTGATTTACTTTTAAATTTGTGAAGAAAATAGGCTTGGCTTATCCTGTGCTAAACTTCTGCAAAAATATACCCAATTCCTAAAAGATTTTTCAATACCATTTTATGTAGTTTATTTTGATCTTCATAAAGAAAATATTAGATACATTTACATCTACAGTTCTGTTGGCTGCAGAATCATAAAATTATAGAATGCTTTGGGCTGGACAATGTATTCCAGTGCCTCCCCACTGTCACAGTGTTCCTGATACGTAATCTATATCTACCCTCTTCCAGTTCAAAACCATTACCTCTTGTCTTGCTCTACATGTCCTGGTAAGAAGTCCCTCTTCAGCTCTCCTATAATCCTAATTTAGGTACTGGAAGGCTCTTATAAGGTTTTCCCACAGCGTTCTCCTCTCCAGCCTGAACAGCTCCAACTCTCAGCATTGCATCATAGACAGGTGCTCCAGCTCTCTGATCATCTTCATGGTTCTCCTCTGGAAGAGGGCCACATTCTTCTAGTGTTGGGGACCCTAGGAATGACTTTTCAGAAGCTTTTCATGAGTGTTGGAAGAGTGATCTCTTTCTCTGCTCAAGAATGTCTTGTAGCAGTTTTTTTTTTCAGTATGTCAAGATGATACCTCACTCTCTCACTTGCTTCAGCTGTTGCTTTGTTGATTGTGCCTGCAGATTTTAGGCTTCCAAAATTTATCCAATAACATTATTTAAATAAGTTGGTGCTGTGAATATTCTTTAACTGGCACTGATTTGGTTTCTAAATATAAAAATAGTTGGAAAATACCTTTTCCTTTCTTTTTGTCTCAATATCTGTAATTTTGTCCAGAGTTGCTCTCAAGTATGTGCCTTGGAGAACTAATGCATCAGCCATCACTAGTGACAGAGCACTGCCAGGAATTCTGTCCACCAAAAATCCCAGCAAGAAACAGGAGTGTGAATCAAAGGGAACTTACACACACAGCAGCAGTAATCCAGCTGAGCAGTGAACTCCATTACCAGAGTGAACTGTTTGAAAATGGAGGTTTCAGAGAGATCATCAGCTTCCTTAGGCAGTGATTTCAAGTGAGGTGACAAATACAGTGAGCTATGTTATCCATGAAAATAGAACAATTTCATCAATCATGAAATGATGATGGATCAGCCAGTAAACTTACTTTTCATGTCATGTAAGTGCTAAAGAATCTGCAAAACATACTCTGCAACAATGCCAGTACCATTTTTTTTTTAGTATTAATGAAAGACACTCTAAAAAGTAGTTTTAAACAGACGAAATATTTGTGCTACGGTGTGTTCAACACAGCCTCTTCATAGCCTTGGGTGAACTTTAAGATTAATGTGAAATATTAAAAATGAATACCAAAAGATTTTATTAGAAGATTAGTAATGGTGATTTTTCTAAAACACATAGAAAAATGGTGTTCCTATGGAGAAATTTAAGGGGTCAAAGTACAAATATTAGGTGCATAAGTGTATGGCTGCTGACAATAGCTTTTAAAACATTGATGTTTTAAGTCTACCATGATCAACTTGAAAATCTGCATGGACTTTTTTTTTCCCGTAGAATAATACTTACATATAAAAACATATAAAAATATCATCAAGGATGTTGGAAGCAGACAAATTCTTTCAGTTAGTCATCTAAATGCATTCTGACCTTAAATCACTTTATTTTTTGTGTTCTATGTTGGATAGCTGTCTACAGCTATCACCGTATTTATTCCTTAATACTACGTCGTACCTTTCAAAAAAATAAAAGAAATCTAGAGAAATGTTCTACTCAGATGTTAGAAACCCATCAATCCTCCAAAAGATGAAAATATGCATATCATATGTGCTTTTTTTTTTTTTACCCCTGTCTTTTTCATACCTGCAATTATTTTCACTCAAGTGGAGTTTTTCTCAGGATCAATGGCCATGTGATTTGTTGGAATAATCTCGCTTGAATTCTGATAATTTGACTTTGACTCAAAATACGTTTAGAAAAACAATACTCTGTAAGAAAGCTCATTGAATTCAGAAGGTGACATCTATAAAATTATGTATGTAAGAATCCTAGAATAGGGATTAATCTGTAAAATGTGTGAAATCTGACTATGACTTGGCTGTATTTTGTTTGATTGGCAGGTCTGGTTTAATTTGGGACAGTAGATAACTATACAGGATCTAGACTAGAGTAAAATCTGAGGGAAAAATGACTGAAAAGTGTGTGCAAAGGGGTTCTTTTGTTCACTTGGAGCAGCAAAGGGCTAAAGATGTCCTTTTAGTTTCTGCTTGCTGTTTTCTTTTTCTATTTCAATGCTGTATATTGACTTTAAATCAGAGGGATTGTGAGCATCTTATGCCTCTTACACACACATCTGCAAATCTGTAAGTAAACAGTCAAACTGGTGAGTATGTACTTGTCAGACTAACTAAATATTAAAGCTTGGTAAATGCTTGCTCAAAAAATAACTTAAGATAATTTACTTACTTTTGAAGACAGCAAATTTCCATAAGACATTTGCAATTTACTTATTTTAAAAAATGAGAAATTCCTTTGAAATAAGGGGCATATGCAAAAAATATTTTTATATTAATCTGAAAATTTTCCATTGCTAATTTCCATTTTCTTTTTCATCTGAAAAGTTGGTACAGTAATTATCTTCAAGTGAAAATGAGAGAAAAATCATCAGTACTCTATAAAACTCATCTAGCAGGAGTTTAATGATTTTTATTCCATTACAGCTGCTCTGAACTTTCATGAAGTGAGGAGCACATCTTCTCACTTTTGTTATTTTCATTCTGCTATTTTTTAGAACATGATTAAAAGTACTTAGAATCTTTAATATGCATAATTTCAAGATACCTTTTATCTTCTGTGAAACATAACTCCTCAGAACTTTTGTAATTAATCCTTTTTTCATGAAACTTCTAAAATGGGCAAAAGACACTAACTTGTTTGCCCCTCTCATGGAGCAATGTCTTGTTCCCTTCTTTCTGAGGTACTGGTGATGCAAAAAGCCTGTGCATTCAGGAAAGAGAAAGAAAATTCACGTCTCGTACAGAATGGGATGTTTCATCTCAGCCTTCAGGTAAATGAAAATATTGTTCCCATCATAAACCTCAAGGAAAAAAAATATTTATTTCAGAACACGGTTCCAAGGTTAAGATCTCATGTATTATTACTACAGATCATGTTAATTAAATAATAATTTGTTAAAAATGCATATCCCAAGTGACCAAAACTTACCATGGGTGTCAAGGAAAGTCAATGCAGGAGGGAAGCCCTGCAGACAACAGGGAAGAAGAAGGGAGAAAAAGCCCTCCAGGGGCTCCAGATGCCAAAGCAGAAATTCCCTGCAGCCTGTGGTAAGTTTTAGTTCACCGAAAATTTTGTAAATGTTGCTGACAGCCTGGTTAAATGGAAACAGATATCTCTGAGTTACACATTACCTTGGCCAAGTGATTGATTCAAGGGTAGCCAGCAAAGCTATGCCGAAAGGGAATAGCAGTTGGAATCTTGCTCATTAAATGCCTTGTTAATATTTTACTATGGGATCATGTGCCTATGTGAGCCCAAGCACACCAAAATATTAGGTTTTGTGTTTCATATTGAAGCAAAAAAGTCCTGTTTCTTCTATATATTTTAGTTCTCAAGAAAGCCTTAAAAAAAAAAGGGAAAAATAATTATATATAATTAGCACTTTAATTTTAAACCTTTGTGTAATACTCTGTCCTTATTTTCAGCACTCTTATTTTTGTAATTCTACAGGCTGCACACTTTGATGTCCTTTGATTGTAAGTTGGGTTATTTTTCATTTGGTGTTAGGAGTACTACTATTTTTTCCCAAAATCATTATATTTCAGAAAGGCACTATTCTGCTCTCTTTCTGCTTGTGTTACACAAATTGTTTTTAGGAAAAATATTTTTGTTCCTCCTTTCTCAAATTATTCTGTGCTGTATTTCAGTACTGAGTCAAAAGAATCACTTTCAGATATCTCAAATATACATAGAGAGACATATATTTATGCATTTGTCATTAAGTTATTCTTTTAAAAACCTCTGTGGTATTTTTTTATTAGTTAAGAAGCTTTAAAACCTCCTGCCAATGTGACTCTCTTGCTGAAGAAAGGCTTTATAACTATGTTATCTTATTTTGTGAACAAGATGGCTTTAGCTAGGTGACAAATAAAGATAGCTTCAGTAAAAGGATAAAAGAGGAAGACACATCAGAAGACATTCAAGATTAGGAGACAGCATAACAACATGACTTACTTACATGTTGCTCAGGCTTTATCCAGAGTTTTATTCTAAAACAGGGAAAATTGACTTTGATAGAGCTATATTGCAATGTGGTGGATGGTGAGTAGTCTACACATTAAGGCAAATCCCCAGAATCTTTCTTTACATGAATTCTGAGCTTTATTTAATTAATTCTCTTGGTTGATGAATTTGGAAATACTTGAAGGCAACTGAAAATGGTTCAGGACAACCAGATGTGAACTACTATATACTGCCATTAAAATTTGCTTTCTACTCTTTACATTCTTACTATGTAACAAATGAGTACGTATCTTTTTCAGAGTCTATTTTATAGTTCTAGTAATTATTTCTTGCCAAACATAGTGAAATTCTGGCATCTTTAAAACATAAGACCTTGTTTTGCCAAATATTTCCCTATTCCCAGACTTTTGCTTAGTGTCTTGAATGTAAGTTATGAAAGAAGATGATAAATACAAGGCAGAACTACTGTATCTTGTGGTCAATTTCTGTGTCCCTGATTTGACGTGACATGGTGTGATGAAATTCGGCATGCAAAGGATTTCACTGTGAAAATTATTTGTGAAGGAAGGAAAGCAAAGAACCAGAAGAGAAAGCAACGACAGCATATGCACAAGATGCAAACAGGGAATTATTCTTGTCAATACTTATAAACGGTTATTATTCAATATGTTCTTCCTGTATGGCTTGAGCATACGGACACTTTAAAGCCAGATGCTGATGGACTGGTATGACCACTTGATTGTTTGTATGCATGTGTGTGAAGATACGTATCAGCAGGACTACAGGTGAATAGAGGAAAAGCATTCATTTTCCAGGAACAGTGAGAAGTTTGATGTGTTTTTCTACCAATTTGGATGACCTTCGACCTATCTGGGGATAGATTGCTTTGAGCTATCAGCAGCAAGCCAAAAAAACTTCTTTAGGCAGGCCTATGGAATAAGATGGAGTTGTGCAATCTCAATGTTCTGTATCTTCAGCCAGCAAAGACCATCAAGGCATAGAGAGGTAACATTGCTTTTATCAGTACATGAGCACTGCTTGGTGTGGCAGATAAAATTATTAGGACCTCAGAGCAACTTGGGGTCTTCAGCAGGTCACAGCCACATTATAAGAAAAAAATAAATGGAGGTGACTGAAATCTTCATAATGAGAATTGAAGCCTTGACCTCAGTCCCATCTTTTACACCCATGAATCTCAGAAGGTGAAGTCAGCTGTGTTTTAGCTTCTTAGAGTCCTCTGTGGTCTCCCAAAGCTGCATGTTTAGACTCATTCTGTTTATAATGGTCCTCCCCAATGATGGAAAGATCATATTCTGTGATGAACATCACATGAATCTGACATTGATTCTGACGTACAACTTCAGCAGTTGCCATTAGGCAAAGTAATATTTGCTTTGAGCAAAAGCTGATAGTCAGGCTAAACACTTTGCATTACATTTTAGTCACCAAAATAGTCTATCCACTGTACCAAGGAATGAAATTTATATTAGAGATAGGTAACATTACGTATATTAGAGATAGGTAACAAAAAAAAAAAAAACAGCTTAAAGGATTGAAGCAAATTATGATGTTCCAATCCTGCATTTGGTTTTCAATGTGGTTTTCAGAAAAAACATGGGTGTTGGCTATTGTGGAAATGCAAGGGAAACGGTGTAGGTGAATGCTGCAATTGCCAGTTCCTAGTCTAATTAATTCAAAGTATATTTTTAATTTTTATTTATTTTTATTCTTTTTTAGTAATTGAGTTATCATTGGCTGAAGGAGATAAGCAAAGTCTTAGCAGGCAAACTGAGCCTAACATGTGAGAGTGATGGTAGTCTATGTGAATGACCGTGATATGGACCCAGACTGGCAGGGAATCTGAATTGTTTATTCAAAGAAATAAACTGGTTTTACACACTTTTCAAGGCACAGTATTTCCTTACATGGTAATTCTCACTACGTGACCAATCCCATGTTGCCACATCAACAACATACTTCCTAAATTTCCTTCTATGGGGTTACTATGTGCTGTTCACCCATCTGTCAGCTTCCAGCAGGCTCCTCTCCTGTAGGGGTCTGCCATGTGAGACCTCCTCCCCTCAAGGTCAGGTGGACACAAGCCTCTCGTGCTGCCATGTGCTGCTGCAGGTGTGTCCCACAGCCCGCAGCTCAACTCCATCCCATCTCTTCTCACATCTCTTCGTTTGAATAATCATTTGTAAATTCTTGGGGCTAAAGATTAGTGTAAGATATTACCATTCGATGTCAGATGATTTTCAGTTTTGAAATCTGANTATATTAGAGATAGGTAACAAAAAAAAAAAAACAGCTTAAAGGATTGAAGCAAATTATGATGTTCCAATCCTGCATTTGGTTTTCAATGTGGTTTTCAGAAAAAACATGGGTGTTGGCTATTGTGGAAATGCAAGGGAAACGGTGTAGGTGAATGCTGCAATTGCCAGTTCCTAGTCTAATTAATTCAAAGTATATTTTTAATTTTTATTTATTTTTATTCTTTTTTAGTAATTGAGTTATCATTGGCTGAAGGAGATAAGCAAAGTCTTAGCAGGCAAACTGAGCCTAACATGTGAGAGTGATGGTAGTCTATGTGAATGACCGTGATATGGACCCAGACTGGCAGGGAATCTGAATTGTTTATTCAAAGAAATAAACTGGTTTTACACACTTTTCAAGGCACAGTATTTCCTTACATGGTAATTCTCACTACGTGACCAATCCCATGTTGCCACATCAACAACATACTTCCTAAATTTCCTTCTATGGGGTTACTATGTGCTGTTCACCCATCTGTCAGCTTCCAGCAGGCTCCTCTCCTGTAGGGGTCTGCCATGTGAGACCTCCTCCCCTCAAGGTCAGGTGGACACAAGCCTCTCGTGCTGCCATGTGCTGCTGCAGGTGTGTCCCACAGCCCGCAGCTCAACTCCATCCCATCTCTTCTCACATCTCTTCGTTTGAATAATCATTTGTAAATTCTTGGGGCTAAAGATTAGTGTAAGATATTACCATTCGATGTCAGATGATTTTCAGTTTTGAAATCTGATTTGTAAACCAATATATTATAAAGTAGTTTCCCAAAGGATTAAAATTTGTTGTTTTATTAGTATGGCTGTTATAGTGGAGTACAACATATGTTTGTTCGGCATTTAGTATATTGAAATATCAGTATCGACCACCCAAATGCCGTTGTTTAGATGAGCAATAGTAGCTATTTATATTTACAAGTAATTTGTTGTGAAATTTTATCACAGTGGTTTTGAAAATGCAGTATTTCTGCAACTATAGTTTTCCTTTTAAGCTTTGAGTTTCCATAGTGAGGGATATCATTATCCACCCAGCCAAATGGCTTGTCCCCAGCAATATCCAGTAGCAGATTCTAGGCAAAGCATATAGTAAAGCAGAAAAGCCCTTCCCCCTTCAGCTTCCAGACATAAGCAGATTAATGGCTTTATTAGCCAGCAGCTACATCAAACCACTGTATTTAGTGGTTGGGAATTGATATCTCCTGCATGAACTTATCTTATCTTCTTATGAATTCATTTATACTTTTGGTCTCTTGTGAATTTCACTATTTAATCACATTTTGTGTGGAGAATGTAATTCCTTCTTATGACTTTGAATTGCTTACTGTGACTGTGGTAGTATCATGATTTTCCTTTTGTGTTCTATGAAAAATAAGGAATAAATGTTCATTGTTTAACTTTGTGCATATTTGTCATTATGCTGTGGGCATCTGTTGATTTTTTTTCCATAATTGCTTTTTATCCCCCTCTAAAGCTGATGGAATATATTTTGTCTGCACATTTCTAAATAGAAAGGCTATTTTTTATAGAATCCTAGAATCATGGAATGGTTTGGTTTGGAAGGGATCTTAAAGATTATCCAGCTCCAACCTCCTGCTATGGATAATGTATGGAAAATCACGCTATGAAAAGCCAGTGTCCATAAAGGAGACAGAGGAGTCCTTTAACTTTATTTGAATAAAGAAAGAGAGTACAGTGAGGCACAGGGACTTGGGGTTTTCTCATGGGTCCACACAGGCCCACGGGGTTTTCTCTGGTGAGGTTTCAGAGGGCACAGCCTCCTTTCATCCTAAACTCCCAGCCCCATGTTGCCCTCCTCCTTTCACCAGTGGCTGAGGTACTAGGAAGGTACAGCCTTCCTGAATCTCCTATCATGTATGCCTCCCTTGAACCTGTTGTTTTACCCCAAAGTTCAGAAACCCAGGCTTGTGCAGACCCCTTTTTCTGATTCAGGAGCCAAGGTGTCAGGACTCTACAACAAACCTGCTGCCCAAATGTAGTAGAGACATTAAGAGTCATTTCAAAGATGTAACACCCCATACCTTCACCCTTCAAATTGTTTGTAAAGACATTAGCACACATCTTTCCTCTCAACAGGGACACCTTCCACTACACCATGTTGCTCAGAGTCTATCCAAACTGGTCTTGAACATTTCCAGGGATGGGGCATTGTCTCAGTTAAAAGACAAATTTAGGACAAGACGTGCTGGAACAAGTTGTCTCCCCTAAAAGAGTTCCAACAAAGCCTTTCCATCAAGTGGAAATGAATACTAGTGGATGAAAGTTTAAAAAAGAGAACAACAACAGTTTATTGACAGAATGCCTGCAAGGCACGGGAAAAAAAGATAAATAAAGGCTAGATATTAAACTGTCAGACCATATCCCACGCACACACACCAGAACAAAACGCTAAAATTCCAGGGAAAAAATACCTGCTCATGCCATGTGGTAGAGGATGGCGCTGGCATTGGTCTCAGGAGGAAAAACAAACAGGAGCTTCACACAGCAGTTCAGGCAAACAGCTGAAAACCCCTGGCACTGGCCTCCTCTCCAGCAGCAGATAAAGCAGGTGAGCTTGGTGTGGTCTCTGTCCTGGCTCAGCTTTCCCGAGGTTTGGGGCTGGGATGGAGCAGCCCCTCTCTCCTGACTGACCCCTCTCCCTCAGGTCCCCAGTTCTCTCTCTGGTCTCAGACTAAACAAGCTGTCCAGTTCACCCTGAAAAATTGCCCAAGGATTGCTGCTGCAGCTTCTTCAAGGGCAGGGAAAGGGAAAACTTCTCACCTGGGCTAACAAAACCGAGCTAGCCAGGCAAAATCCAGACTGCACCACACCCTGGACACCTGGGGAGCGAGGCTTTGCAAAAGTCCCACCAATGAGCCCAAGGCTCATCCCTCCCCTGGACCCACCTCAAAGATACAGCGACCATTTGGGGGCATAAAGCAGAGGGTCAGGGAATAAATACACTGTCACCATAAAGTACCCCAAGAGAGGCATCCACAACTTCTTGGAGAAACCTGTTCCAGTGCCTCACAGGAAATATTTTTTTCCTAATATCTAATCTAAATTTCCCCTCTTTCAGCTTGAAAGAGGGGAGATTTTTTTTCTCTCCATTTGTTGCTCTTCCCCTTCTCTTTTTTCCCGATTTTAAATTTGGCCAGTTTGGGGACCATAACTATGTGTGATATTGATTGCATGGGGTGTTATCCTCCATGGATTTCAATTTTCACTGTCAGGATTTTTTGCCTTTGTCCTCAGTGACTGATAGCTCCTTACATCTTACTGGCCTCAAGGTCCACTGAACTCTTGCTACACTGAGCAGGATGAGAAATTTCATTTTTCACTTTATATTGTTTAATATATAAATTGCTTCTGATACCATCAAATTTGATGGGATTTTTTAATTGTCCAGAATATGCTCATGTCAGGGCAATTCAAAGTTTAAAGGCTTCTTGCAAGTAGTACTTCATCTCTTATTCCAAAGAGTGAGATTAAAAAGAGAGAGAAGAAAAGAGTATAAATAATAATAATAAAAAAGTAATAAAAAAAGCAAGAAAACTCTGCAGTCAGGCAGAATTTGTCCTTTTAACATTCAGTGATACAGGGTTAGGAATGAGACATGCTGAAAACCAGAAATTAAGTGGGATCTTTCACAATTTTGGGCAGGAATGTAAGGCAAGAAGGTAGATGGAAGTTCATGCCTGCTGTGTAGATCACTGTTAAGTAAAGTATTGTGGGAAAGTAGTGTTTGTTTTCCTTTAGCCTCCAGAGACCATTGCGATTTTGACATGATTGTGTATTTCCACATAATTTTCACATAATTAATCGAGAAAAAGTGGGTTAATTACCACCATGATAGGACAAAATGCTTCTTCTCCTCTACTGAATATTATATTTGAAGTGAATGACTGACTGGTCCAGCTCTAGGAGAACTGAATTCTGTTTTCAAAAATAAAGGACAACAGATAAGAATAATAAAAGAGAAAAGCAAAGAAGATGAGAAGGAAAGGTGGAAAAAGGATGATTCTGTAGTGTCTCATTCTCCTCCCACTGTGAGCCTAATGAGGTGTGCAGCTGTTACCACTTCCTTTAACTTAGAACTCTAGAGGACTTTGAAAGAGATTGCTAGATTTTTTTATGAATAACACAGGAATAAAGTAACTTCTGATATCTGGTGAGTGCAATAGGTTTAAGATAAATTAATAACAAAATTGTCCTACTACCCGTTAGGTACAGTGGATATTTTAATATGCCTACTATAATTCCAGCAATGTTCCACAGCTGCTGCAACTGTATATGAATTCCATCATTTCTCTGAAAATACATACAATTTTCATAGTGTTTGGGACTTTTCTACATGTTGCTGTCTGTACTTCTGAGGAAGCTCCTGGTCTCTGCATGTGCTGTGGGGACTTTACCCACAGAGCCCTTTCCTACCTTCAGCTTTCTTAGAGGAGTTTCTTGGTGTAAGATTGCTCAGTACCATCCTCCCGATTTGGGGAATAAACCTTTCTATCTAGGACATATGACACCTTTGTAGGAAGCAGCAACACATGGCGCATAGTGGGGGCACAAAGAAATTTTATATTCTGATAATCACTCGGTTTGCATAAATATCCAAATGGTAATTTTTAACTTCTCATCATTCATGTATGCATTATGCATACATATATGCATAACAATTCACATTCTGTGTTTACACTAGTCTAGAAGTCATAAGAATCAGAGAAATACAGCCTGCCATCTCCAGAATGATTGCTGTACAATAAGTCTAAAAATCTCTCTGGTTTCACTTAATTATTTACTTGCTGGTTTTGTTACTTTCTAGGGGTGAACAGTGTTACACTAGGAAAGAAAGAAGACGTGGCGATATTGGATAGCATTTGATGTTAGGGTTAAGAATGAAAACTACAATGCATTTTTTTATTTATAGTGAGAGGGAAAACATTTTTTTTTTATGTCCTTACTTGTTGTGTATTGATTCTTTTTCTGAGCCTTCAACTGCAATTGAAGTTTAACAGTAATGTCCTTTTCAAAGTCATCCTATGTTTCCCTTCAGGTTTCATTTAGGAAATCATAGAATAACTTTTTCTCTATGAAAATAGCTTCAGATAGGATGTTTCATAGGCCACTGTTACTAGGTAACCTGGGTGGAAGGCTGTTCAAGAGAAGATGAGCTCTTCAGTGTTCAGGGATTTAACTTCATATAGGCATAAATGAAATCAGTTCAAGATCATGAACTTCGTTACAGACTTAAAAGTGTTCAAGGAATCAGTGCATGCTGGAGGTGTCAGAAAATTTGCTCAGATTAAGAAACCAGAATGTGTGAAACTTCCTAAATATATACAATTCAGAAACTGGAGAAGAGGAAGGGAAGAAGGATACTTAACCGCTGGCAAATCACTTGCAGAGAAGAAATTTGGATGTATGCTATTCTTTTAAGCTAGAATCAGAATTCGAAGTTGCACCATTTTTGAACAGAAAGTGAGTGTTGTTGAATGGCTATGTAATTACTTTTTATTCTTACATCTTAAGTGTTGTTTTGCAATGTGTCATTAAATGAATTACTAAGTTTTCAGGGTATATAAGTTTGAAGATGTGTACATTTAGTCAGCAGGCTGTAAAACTGCTTGGGAGAATCTCTTAAATATCTCAGTAGAGCACCACAAAGAAGCATCATCAGATGATAAGCATGTGACTGAGGATGAAAGGAAACAGATTTATTAATGTCTTATAAATAAAGCTAGCAGAGTGACTTGATGGGTGATAAATTTGTTTATCTCTTCAAGTGCAGCTGCTGAATATCTTAATTCTTCACCTTAAAAGAAAGTGTCTGTGGTAAATTAATAAAGTCTTGATATACATGTATAATGATGAGGGTTTTTTCTACTCCTTTCTGCAGCATAGCTTCACTTTCATCTCTTCTGGAAAACAACTTACAATTTAATTATTATAGAGAGTCAAGAGGATTACTTAATGGAAGAAATAAATCAGCAATGTTATTAGAGCATGAAATCAAGTATATTGAATATAAAGCAGAACCTCTATATTATGTTTAGCTTACATGAGTAGGCTTATACGAGTCAATGGAAATATGTGCATAAATAATACTTTTAAGAAATAAGTCATTGAATAACTGATTTCAGTATCTGGACTCAATACCCTTACAGAAAATTTGATAGTATTACAGTAATATTTGCTGCTCCCTTGTTTTCTTAATGTTTAACTTGGTTTTTTTGAGCTGGTTAAATCTTCCTGTATAATCTTATTCAGAAAGTTCCCTAAGCCTTTGCTTGAGTCTGGTTTGTGGTTTTTTTTTTTGTTTGTTTTGTTTTTGTTTTGTTTTTTTTGTTTGTTTTGTTTTGTTTTTGTTTTTGTTTTGTTTTTGTTTTGTTTTTGTTTTGGTTTTTTTTGTGAGTTTTTTTGTTGGTTTTTTTTTGTTTGTTTGTTTGTTTGTTTGTTTGTTTTTGTTGTCTGGTTGGTTTTTTTGGTTGTTGTTTTTGTTTGGTTTTGTTTGGGCTTTTTTTTTGTTTTTTTTTAATAAGCTCCATAAATGCAGAATTTGTCTGCACTGGATAGATATTTTTGGATGTGTTCTGATCCATGCATCATGAGTAAGGACTGTGGAGTTGAAGCAAAGAAACTGTAGCAAATCAGATATATCCAGAGTAAAATAATGTATTTATGAAGAATGGGAAGAAGTTATACAATACATATGTGTAGCTGTATTTATGAAGAAGTATTTTCACTAATTCTGTGTCTCCGATGAAGCAAATATGTACAAAGAGGAAACTTGATTTGTTAACATAGGAAATTAAATAAAACAAAAAAGAAAATTTGGCTGAATACTTCTTTGTCCTAAGAAGCTGCAAGGTATTTAATAAAATATAGCTGGCTTGCACTGCCAGCTACAATGAGTAGCTATGTTGAGACATCCCACAAATAGTCTTTTGTCAGTCTATACACATACTTAGCTAGGACCATGCTGTTCACCATAGAAAATAAATTTCAGCAATACTGTGGGAATGGATTAATTTGCAGTCTTCGTTTGCTCTGTCTCGATTCTTTTGCTGTAAAAGTCTATTTCCTATATGCAATAAGTCATTTCATACTAAAGAGATTTCACCTGGAGCATAATATACTATAAGCCAGAAAGAAATTTTCAGATCTGTTATTTATTGACTTCTCCCTGACTGTAATTGGATCCCCGTATCTTCATTGAAATTATCTGAAAATAGATAAATGGTTAAAATGAGGATATAAACAAATGTGGGAGGGAGTGGAAAGCACTTTTCCTTTTAACTTTCATGTGTTTGCATCACGTTTTTCCTTAATGTATTTTATATCTATTTAGCATATTATTCACTTTTTGTGGGATTCCCTTTGCTGTTTACATTATTCCTTATTGTTTATTTAGCATTTTTATTATATTTCAATGAACACTTGGGTTAAAGCATCACTGCATAAAACTCATCAGAGCATTGAAACTGAGATTAGACGGTTGTGCTTAAAAATTAGAGTTTAGAAGATTCTTATTTTTCTTAATGTTTTAACAGTTTGGGGTATTTTCACATTATTGCATTTCAGGTAGAAATGAACATAAATTCTACAGTTTTTAAGGAACTAATAAGATTTGTAGTCAATACATGGAATAAAAGTTTCAGTGTAAACTTAAAGACTTCTGAAGTAAAGACTTTTTTTTCTCGTAGCACATATTGCTTTATTGTGGTTGGGAATTTAAGTTGGACAGTTAGCTGGAAGGAAATCTACAATTGGTCTTACTTTCCATAATTTGTAGTAATTACATCTAAAAATTAACATCAATGCTATTCTTTGCAAGTAATAAGCTAGCTGAGGTCAAACTATTTGATTGTAGTACCATTTTTTATTTTCAGGTGGCTTTGATGCAATATTATTGCTTCCTTCTTGATTGTGTAATAGTGAATCATTATTCCAGACATTTCCATGTACCTTTTCAAGAGTTATCAGAACTGTGTTTTGTTTTTTGGTTTTTTTTTTGTTTTGTTTTGTTTTGTTTTTTCCTCCACTGACATTGTATATCTATAGTGAACGATTTTATATTGCAGGTTATCATAAGCTGTTTTTATAGTCAGTGAAGAGAAACACAGAATAATTCATCTGGCCTGCTTGAGCCATTTATTCAGAGTTACGTATATTTTGCCCAGATTTACATTTTCCCTTGTTATAAAGTGAACTTAAGTAACTGGCTTAACTGGAGATGTCTATAGTGTTCAAAATCTGCAACTCATTGAAGTGAATCATGCCCAGGTTTTCTTCATTCTGAATATTGTCATGTAGGGAAGAGCTAGTATGTGGTTACAGGTCAGCACTGTGTACTGCTAAGTTTTCCAATTTCCCTGGCAAGTTATCCAGCTTCTTTCATGTGAAAACTGAAAACAAGGGGACAAATCAGAGAATTAAGAGATGGTATTTTTGGAAGAATGGATTGTGGGCTCCCAAATATTTGACTTCGAAGGGTTTAGCCCATGTAGATTAAACTCAGTTGTCCACTAGACTTTTCAAAGGAAGGGAACTTCATTTTGAAAAAGTGAAGAATAGTTTTTAAAATTCTAGTCATATGGATGGCTGTTCCTAGCATGCCTTATGGTATTAAATTTTCACGTAGGATACCTGCAGTGACTATGTTGACAAAGATTATCATCACACTTGCATGCTGCAGACTGAGGGATAAAAAATGTGGTTTGGGGAATAGGGATGAAGGAGGGAATCTGTCTGTATAAACACGTACTCTCCTCAATGTCCTCTGTGCTTACCTTTGAATTGGTTATTTTGCCTTTATCTGTTAAACTTGGAAAATAATTTAGGTTCAGTCCAGTTAAGAGTTTGGACAAGCACCAGAGTGATAAAAGATGTGAAAGTCTGAAAAGAATTCTCAAGAATAGTAATGAAACTGTGGATCCAGTTTTGGAGAGCAGGTAAGGGACACAGGGCATTCCTTCAAAGTAAACTTTTGAATATATTTACACGTATTGAAATTTATTCTGCTTAGGAAATGGCTGTGTATCACTTGAGTGTCAAAATAGCTGTAGACTTAAGGGGTGTATGTGTGTGATTGCTGAGTTTTCTATTAAGGAAAAAAAAAAGGAAGAGTCTAAAAAATCTACTGCAGTATAAGGAGTTTGTATGAGGCAAGTATAATCAGAAATAGATAAATACTGAGGAAAAAAAATTATTCCTATGCCCTTCTAAGTATTTTTTGGATAAAAACTAACAAAATGTGTTGGTCAGAAGATAAAAACCCCAAACCTATAAAGTATGTGCTGAGAAGAAGGCAATTATTTACTTAGCTAATATAATTCATTTTTGA
The DNA here is from genome assembly GCA_013397075.1 of Rhabdornis inornatus. Taxonomy (NCBI): domain Eukaryota; kingdom Metazoa; phylum Chordata; class Aves; order Passeriformes; family Rhabdornithidae; genus Rhabdornis; species Rhabdornis inornatus. Next base: position 131,102 of record VWZS01004204.1, read on the forward strand.
GGTCAGCAAATAATAATGGAGCATAGTTAATTGGAAGGAAGTCAGTTTGCTTTAGAGGTTCCAAACTATTTCTGGGGCACTGCAAATAGATGATCTTTAAGGGGACTTCCAACCCAAGCTATTCTATGGTTCTATGACTAAAAATATTGATGCTACATTATGTTCTTCCTCCTGTGTTTCCTTGGCATGCTATGGCTTCACTAAGGATACTTTTTTGTCGTGTCCAGCAAAGAAAACAGATGAAAAATAACTATTGGAATAAAAATAATGAGATTGAAAGCAGCAAATCATACTAAGATGAGAATGTAAGTATTTTTAATTATTTCCCTTAAGTATCTTTAACATTTTTTAAAAAATAAGTCAATATGATCAGAATTTTTTTTTATGCATGATGCCATCACTGATGTAATTTCCAGAGACTTTCTGGAAGTCTCCAAAAATTCTACGAAAAGAAAAATTCACTTTCTTACACTAACCTTTCCTGGTAGATTTCAGTTCATGTGAAGTCATTAGGGATGTATTACAGAACACCAAAATATTTGCTACAAACTTGGGGATGTTATTTCTAATATAAAGCATAGCACTTTCTCTTGAGAATGTCACACAGAAAACAAAACATTAAATTCATTGATCTCAGAATTTGTAAATCCTAAATGTAGCTTGAGGTCACATTTAGATAAACTTTTTACCATCCTCAATTCCCACAAATCTGGGAACTGTTTCCATATATAATGGTTATGTAACTGCTAAAACAAGTTACCAGCTGAAGAAGTAGATGAAACTTTAAAAATCCCCTACATGATATATTTAGAAATCTTTATTAAGAGTATTTTAATTTTAGTTATACTGAAGCAAAGAAGGATCTAGGATCTGAGGAGAAAACAGAAGAAACAGACAGACTGAAAAGGGAAGCTCATATCTGATGTTTGTCTGCAGGTTAATGCAATTGTTCAAAAGATCTAAAATTAAAGGACATTTTCCCTATGCAGCAGCCCTTTTAATTCACTTCCCAGAGTCACTCAAGCATGCACCAATGTCCAGCATATTGGAACTTGCTGCCTTCAAGTTCTCCGTCATCCCTGTTGGCTCCTCTCAGATTTTGTGCTCAACCCTGATGCAGGAAAAAATGCAAGTATCTATTGCCCCCTATTTGTCACTTACATTTTCACAGAGGAGTAGTTTATCAAACCAAAAAGCTATGAATTCCATGTTATAATACTGGAGAGACTGAACTGCAGAGTCATGAAGGCTGGTATTAATAAACATTAGCTCAGATTAACACTCTCAAATCAATTGAGAGTCTCACTCCAGAACTGGAGTGTTACCAGGTAAGATGTGCTTGCTTTCTCTGAGCACCAACATCATCAGGCTCAATATTTGAAAGGAGAAACTTCCAGGTGGACATAAGCCAGTGAATGAGCTTCCTCTATCAAGGAGACAACTTCTGAGTTAAATCTCCAGTGAAATCACAGTGATCAGCAAGAGGTGTGAGGACTTGTGTAGGGAAACCCTATACTGGCTGCTCCTTCAGGAGCTTCTTGGGCTGAGGTCTAAGTTCAGCTGAATGAGAGAGGCAGCAAGTCTTGACTTTATGTCTCCAAGTTATCCTGAGCAGTAAGGTGATGAATAAAATGCAATAAAAAATTTATGTTCAGAAAATTGTCCTTTATACCTTGCATGTAGTTTTCATAAGTATGTGTAAAGGAAATTTAAATTATTCATTAAAATTACTTCACAAATCAGGAGAAGTTTTTAAATTAAAATTACAGTTTGATTCCAAAAATGCAAGTATTTTAGGGTTTGGTCAGAGTATTTGACTAGTGAAAACCTAGTGAAAATTGAGCTTCAAGTATCACTTGCCTCTGTTTTACTTTGCTCTCCAGCTACACTCGATCTCTGTACTGCGGTGTAGTTCCTCATGAAAAGTCAACCATTTTCCCTTATGAAACTTTAGCAGAAACAGAAATGTTAGAAAATTTTTTGTTTCCTCTTTTTTAACAGAAATTTGCTTTCTTACGCCTAATGTATGACTACCTCTTCTTCTTTAAGCCTTTAAGCTTTCCCCTGGTTTGCTCTGCAGGAAAGTGGAGAGTACTTGGTTGTGTGATGGGTGGGGACAGGATTGGGCACCTGCTCCTTCCTCAACTGAGGGTGTGAGAAGGCAATTTTCAATACCTTCTCCTACAGGAAACAATATAAAGTGAGAGGCAACTCTTTGTGGTTCTCATCTCACACTAAGAGAGCAGACTGGCAATACAATAAATTTTTGAACTAATGATAAATCTTGCAGAGGTGGTAGGAACACACTGCTTTTATGTCTTTCACATGCTGTGCATACAAAACTCCTCTGCACAGCTTCACGGGAAAGGTTTTCTTTCTGAAGGATATCTGGCAGAAAGCCTAGCTCTTGGGAAGGAGAAGCAAATGGACTCAGCATTTTCCTCACATTTTCCTCTTGTAGTAGAAGCATATGGAATGTACAATATTCAGTATTCACCTTGAAAATGTGTTTTGATTCCCTGTATTCCAGCACTTAAGACTGCCATCAAGTTTAGTTTTACTTAACAACTATCTTTTTCTTTAGAGAAGTATCTACCACCCCTGAATATGATGATGTTGGAATAAAATTAAAATTAGTATTATATACAGTACAAGTGTGTATAAAAAGCCTGGTGAAAATTGATTAATACTTGTTTCCTTCAAATGTGTCAGCCTGATTGTATTATTTTTTAGCGTTCATAAATATTTGTTTTTTCACAATGGCTGATGATCCATACTTTTGCACTGGGTTGGGTCTCTACTTATGTGTTATGGATGATCACTAGAAATTTCTATTCCAGGGATTATTTCATTGCCTGTGATCAGCCTGACAGTCTTCATGCTCCTCAAACAACAGAGGATTGCCTGAGAGGATTTATTACTGAAAGAAATTTGGCTACAATTGTGAAAATCTGACTTACAGCTCTGTTTCCTTGTCCATCAATTGTCCTCCCTTTATAGTACTCCTCTGGAAGTCCTACCTTCCAAGGGTACCTTGAGTGCAATGGACAGCTTTTTGTTATCATCCTTGTATTCTGCCCTTCTTCATCTTCTGCTTTTCTGAAAGCATTTCCAAAGCACTGAAGAATTTTTTCAATTATTTGAACATATTTCTGAACACATTCCCATACTAAAAGAACACACAGATGGTTGCATAAAATATAATTTTTGCATCAAATTTTTTAATTACTGTTTTATTTCTATAGTTTGTTATTGAGACTGTTACTTAACAGTGAAATGAGTCTTTATATTTTCAATTTTCTCTTTTGTATCAGGAGGTGTGACTGAATTATCAGATGAAAACCTGCAGCCCTTGGTCTGTTTGAAGAAGGCTGTGTGACTAGCAAGAATCTTTAAGCCAGAAATGCTTTGCATGCTGTGTTCTTGGTGAACATGTCCAGGAAAACTAGACAATTACACTAGAAAGACCCAGAAGTCCCAGAACTTGGATCTGCTGATTGAGACAAATTAAACAAAAAATTAAACTACACATTCCAGTTTCTGATGTAGTAGGTCTCTTCTTTCAGTGTTCTTTCTGATTCACCACATTTCACTATCTTTCTGGAGAAGATGGTCCCACAGTGTCTTGGCGGCTGGGAAAGTTTTCCTTTCCCTCATTTCCAAGGTGTATTGGATGGTTTTGCTCCTGTTACAAGAAAGCCCTTTGCCCATCCTCAGATTAAGTTTGATTTGTGGGTGCTCCAAGTTAGGTTGTCATTTGGGAATGTTGCTGCATCTGGAGCACCAGCTGCCTTGAGGTCAGCCATAGCAGTCCATGAACATCCATGGGAATAGCACATTTTCAGATTAAGTGAATTCCAGGAGGGTTGGGGGTTATGTTCAGTGTGCCAGAGAAGAAGAAAATTAATAAATAACTAATTTTATGTGGAGTGTTCTTAAAAGAGCAATGCTGGCAATATCTTCCTGCTCTCAAAGAGTTGGATATTCAGGATCTCCAAGCACTTACTGAGCCATAATAAAACAATAAAACCCACATAATAAATAAAACCCATCATGATGTGCTGATGGGTTATGCCCATCTGCTGCTGTTGTCAAGGTGTTCAAATGAGCTAAATAGGTCAAAAATACCAGTATCATAAGAATAATCCACTAATCAACATTATCTATGTTCACAAAATATTTTATTGCTTATTTTTCTTGAAGTTGTGAAGTTAGGCTATCCTATTCTTAAAATGTCAGCAAGAAAAAAAGAAACAGTATTTAGAAATATGTGTCAAAATATATATGAATTAATGAGTAATAATGGATTTCAGGCATACTTCTCCCTGTATTTTTGTATATTAATTCATAGTTTCACACTAAATATGTAAATTTGTGATGCATATATTTTTAGTCTCCTACTAAAATAATAAGGCAGGGAAACCAGCCATTTTTTCCTGTGTATGAAAGTAGTTTTGCAACTCAGTATCAGATTAAACCTCCTGCTATTCAGATCATTATTGCTTGAACTAAGTCCTCCAAGGAGGCCAGTATTCTGCAATCTCTGCCTGCCTTCTCTTAGAGAGGATGATAGTTTCAAAATACTGCTGGCAGCACAATGAATATTCAATGAGAGGTCTTCCTGTGACACCTGCTTCTTCTGTAGAGCTTTAAGACTGACTTTAAAAGCTGATAGGGAAATGGTATTATGGGCCTGTAAAAGCAATGATTTTCATTTAAGGAGGTATACATTAAAGCTGTCTTAGGTGGCCTGATGGATGTAACACCTCAGTGAATTTATTATTTCGCAAGAAGCAGCGCCAAGGAATATTTTATGTCAAAAATATGTATCAAGATTGATCCTCCTGTTGGAACTTCAGTTTTATGGCTAATATTCTGATTCTGTCAGCAAAACAGATGTTATGTCTTAGTTGGATTTTTTAATTCAGAAATCTATCTAGGTTTAAGGTCATGTGTATATTTATATATATCAGAGAATTGTACTGTAACTAAGAAGTATGTTGTGATTTCTATCAGGAATTGGTAAAGTTCAGATGTGCAGCCATAAAGAGGAAAGAAAGTAGAGATACTGCGTGTGTTGGATCCATTTAAACATTATGATTCTTCAGAGACAAGTGGGTCTTATATCTATCACATACATAAGTACTGGCAATCAACTGCAATGCTGTGCAAAAGAAAAATACATGGTATAAGAAAATAAAAATACATGGTATAAGAAAAGAAAAATACATGGTATATGAAAGGAAAATATTATATGTTATGTAGCAAATGCTGCATTAGGCACACAGTGCCAGGAACTCCCTGCACAGCTGTCAGAGCTTCCTGTGAAATGTTCATTGTGTGTATATACATTTTCATATATTTATATTCTTCTTCCTAGATGAAAGATCAGATGCACAATGCCCTCATAGACACTAACAGCTTGGTAAGTGAGGAAAAGATTAGTGAGGCAAACCATTCAAATAATTTCATCTGCTTGGGAGAGTTAGCTAAATTGCTTTAAACAAAGTGTTGTCACGGGCAGAAAGAAATCTGAGAACTGCTGGTAGCTAAAGTGTTTCATTTCTTGCATCCAAGTTATAAGAGCTAATAGACAGGGGACTTGCAGCCTCATGCAGTGGCACCCTAAATAGAAAAAGAGTCTGTGTTAGATGAAACACGGTTATTTACAATGTTAACTGAGTTATTAAAGATGAGAGCTCCTGTGACTTCAGTGGAAGTCAGTGGGTTACCAAACACATGCTGTAACTAATTCAATATTATCAGGTGAAAAAATTGGAGCTGTAGCAAATTATCTTTTCTCTCAGATTCTCTTTTGCTGATCTGATAAACTGTCTGTGTTAGTCTGTCAAGTGCAGTTACAGAGAAACACTCCATTTCCCTTAGAAAGCAGAAGCAGCTTAATTGAGGAAGGATGGAGGGGGATAATTTCTGACCAGGAGGGCAGGTTAGACACCCTGTGCCAGGTTACCTGTCAGTGGGGCTCTCTTCCTTCCTAGCCCTGATCCATTGCCATCTGCCTGTATTGGGTTGCAGAAGGAAAAATGAATGTGATTTTTTAATTCCTTCTGAGTATGGTGCATAAAAAGGTTCTGAGAAATTTCCATTGTTTTTTTCAGAAGTTTTAAAAGTATGTTCATGTGTTGGTGGTGATGATGATGATGATGATGATAAAACATTAAGAATAATTTTGTAACCTCAGTTGTACCTATAAATAACATCACTTGTGCATGGTCGGGAGTATGCACCACTTTCAGTATGCCCTCAGTTGCAGTTCTGTGACATTAAATTTATTTGAACATGGTACCTTTGAGAACATGTTAGACTGTTGGTATGCTGTGGAGCAAGAAGGTTTTGTGTTTTCTGTCTCTGCCCTGTACATGTAGGGCAGGTACTACCAAAACATTCTGCTCTGCACTGAAAAATGACAAGCTGAGATTTCATTTAATGTGTGAATGCATGTGGCTCGTTGAGGGAGAAGGAGCTGAGTGATTTGGGATTATGGGTGTTTTGAGTTTTTTACATTCTTGGCATAATTTGATAAGCAGCTAGAGTGAATACAGTTCTGTTTATCTTGGTAACCTTAAACACTTACTGCATGTCATTTTTAAATATCTATTCAGTAGTGAGCTTCCTTTTGAATGATGAAGTACTTCTAAAAAGGAACATTTTAATATAATTTGTATCACACTTTTTTTCCTTCTAGAAGAGAGATTGAAGAGACCAAATTAAGACTTCCAGTGCCAAGGTGTCTTCAATATTTATTTGCAAAAGGCTTAAGGAACAAACAGAGGGACACTTCGTCCCTACTAGCTCAGAATGGGAGAGGTTTTTCAGAATATTTCTTGCCTTTTCTCTGAAAAATCAAGGCTACCAGTGTTTTCTATGCACTGCAAATAAAGGAAAAACATTTAAAGGAAATGTGCACCTAGGGAATAATTTTAGCTCAAAAGATTAAACACACACACAAACACACGCAAGTTTCTGTGTTTGCAAGAACTGAGAATAATTTAGAAACAATTTGGAAGAGAGGTAGCTTGTGGGGTTTTGTTTTGTTTTTTTCTCCAGTGTAAGACCTGCTCTCTATGTGTTTCCTTATTGCTTAGGAAAGAAAAGCCCATGAGAGACAACACAAATGGCTTCCAAATTCTCCTCTCTTTAAATCTATCTTTCCTTTTACATAGTGAAATTGCTTATGTTTTTGTGCTTTAGAAGTACTTAACTACAGAGTCCAGAAAACTGAATACACACTTCAAAAATACTGCTGCATGTACCAAATCTAACAGTGAGTAATTGTCACTGCCTGAAAAATATTTTATTTACTTCTGGAATTAAGAAGAAACATATCCTAGCCTTGAGAACTCTCTCAAGAAAACACTTCCATTGAAGTGGTGAAATTAACATTTTAGTTGAACTCCTTTTTAGTAAGAAACACATTGAGCCTGTGAATGAGAATTAGCTGAGGTCACTTGATTTGTTCAATCTGGAGAAGAGGAAACTGAGGGGAGACCTACCTGGGGTCTGCAGCTTCCTCACAGGGGGAAGAGGAGGGGCAGGCATTGATCTCTCCTCTCTGGAGAGCAGTGACAGGACCCTAGGGAAGAGCTGGAGATGTATCTGGAAACTTTTAAGTTGGATATTAGGGAAAGTTTCTTCATCCAGAGAGTGGTTGGGCATGAGAAGAGGGTCCCCAGGGCAGTGGTCACAGCACCAAGCCTGACAGAGCTCAAGAAGCATTTGGGCAATTGGGCTTTCAGGCACAGGGTGTGACTTTTGGGGGGTCCTGTGCAGGGCTGGGAGTTGGACTCAAAAATCTTTGTGGGTCTCTTCCAGCTCAGGATATTCTATGGTCCTGTGAGTTATTTTGGTATCTTTAGAATAGAGCTTAACTGCAGATTGATCATACCTGCCTAGGTTATACCTGCACAGGGTCCAGGGATAATGTTAACAGTTTCCATACCAATAGGTCTGTCTGAGAGCTTGATGATTATAAGTGTAAAGCTCTGTTGCTTTTTCTTCTGCTCCTCTTCTACATTTTTTTTCAAGCACTGTCTTTACAAGGATCTGTTATATGCCTCCTCATTTTTGTCACTTATTTACATAGGCACTTCAGAGGGAAATGATTCAAGAAAAATGCAGTGTTATGAAGCCCATCTAATCATGGTTCAGGAATTGAAAAATGATCTCTTCTTTTCGGGAACATATGGGAAGAATGAAAAAAAATATTGCTAAAGCTGAATTAGATAAACAATAGTAGATAAATTGATCATTATGCAGGAACTTTGAATAATTATTATATAAATTCACAAGCAACCATCAGTCTGAATTGAGTCTACCAAAATGAAAGCTAACAAAACACATGGTCAGAAATATGACATAATTTCAGTTTATATGAGCTAGAAATCTTTTTGCCTCTAAATTGCCATGAAATGCACTAGAAATATTTCAAGTTTCAACAAATTTCAAGAGAAAAATAATTTCATTCCATAAAAACTTTATGAAATTACTTCTGGTAATGTATATAATCTTTCAGAAATTGTAGTAAGAAATAATGTCTGAAGAGAAGAAGCTTTTACTTATCATATGCTCTGTTAACAATTTTGTTGAAAGCTTCATTAATGTAATCACATTTTTTGACTGTGTGTGAAGAGGAAAAAGAGAATAAAGGATAAAAAATAATATTTTTGGAAGGAGTTATCCTGCATTCTGTAACCTCCTAGTCCTTCTGGCAAGATATCATGGATAGAATTACTGCCTGTGTGTGTTCTCGTAGTGAAGCATTCTAGCGGTTTCAGTGTGCTTATACAAATGCATGTGAAGTCACATTGGACATTCCCAGTGCTTACCTCCTGCCTTTCTTGAGCTGCTGTCACAGGTAGCTGCAGCAAAACTGCATGGACTGTATATGGTCAAGGAGGAGAATGGTCACAACGACTCCTTTGAAAAGAAACAAACTCTTAAAAGCATTCAGTGATGTGTAACACACTTGGTGAATGTGTGCCGCAGCGGATCAAAGACAAAGTGATTTTCCAGGCAGTTCTCCTCCCTTGTCCCATGGGTGCTGTTTGGCACCCTGTGTCTCAGGGTCTGCAGGGCAGGTTGCTTTCTGACCACCTTTTCTGTCACTGTGTGCTGCATGTAATGGTGAGGGTGCATCCCAACTCTAATTTAGATTTGGTGCTGGAGAAGCAGAAATCAGCCCCCAACTAAGTAATGACAAATTTTGTTGTGTTTTTTTTACAACGTGAAAGCACAGGAACTAGATATATTCACAGGGACTGTCTGAGAACAGTGAAACCCATTCAGCCTGATAGGCTATGTGCAATTGTCATTATCAGCATGTGAATTAATCGTGCTATTAACAGAAGAAATAATTATTTAGGTTAATGTACTGCTTTCCTTTCTTCTTTTAATCAATGTTGTCCCTCTGAACATAAAACCATATGATATTTTAGCCTCTTCTCATCATAATCATCTCTTGGTGCTTTGGCTTCCTTTATGCAAAACTCATTATTTTGCATTGAAATGAGAAATTTAAACAGCATTGGGCACTGCAGGAACAAGAACTGGATTTGGTTAGTGAGGGAAAGAGAGGTAATTTTGACCTTTCTCCTGGTTTTAATAAGAACTTGAAGAGTAGGCTTTGATAAGTCTGTATTGATACAGAAGAGAAATTGAAACCTATAATGACAGAAGGTTCCGTCTTTTTGATATACAAGAACCTTGACTCATAATCCATGGATATATTTAGATAAATTTCAATATCTCAGATATGAACACATTCATCTACTTGCCAATGTCAAATGTTGGCACATGTGAATTAAGTATGTTGTGTTCAGTAGGCTGAAAAAGACTTCCAACTAATCAAAGTGAGTTCCATCTTCAAACTGAAGTTTTTCATTTATTCAGAGAAAGCTCTTTCCTAGTCTTTTCTAGGTGTCTTTGTCCTCTTGAAACTGCCAGCAACTTCTTTGGGGTAACACCAGCTCTGGGAAAAATAGCTTATTAGTCATTTATTCAGTCCTCCTTATTAACAGTGGAAAGATAACAAATGTAAAAAGGTTTCAACTTACTCTAAGCTGTAGCAAGTCTCTGAATAAATGTTCAAATGGATAGGAGGGATTAAAAATTTCAAAAGTAATAAATTATAGTTATTTACCTAATAGACATTTATTTGGATAGGTTCTGAATATTTTTTTACATTTTATAGTATTTGTCTTGCACCTGGTTTATAAAGCACATAGCCACAAGTGTTAAAAATCATGTTGTGAAATGCTGCTTTTATTTTCACAATAAGTCTAAAGTAACAATAAAATAATTTTTGATTATTAGAACCAAAGACAAAAATAAAATGCCTTTGCCCTTGCTTCCAGACTCAGTTTCACTTCTTCATCCTCAATTCTTCCTCCTCTCCTGCCCCAAGAAGCCAAAGGGAATGGATAATGGAGAGTGGTATGTTGTTAGTGTGGAAACTTTGCTGATTTTCTCTCAAACTGCCCCAGTAAGAGATGCTGCCAAAGAATTAATATATCAAGAAAGCGAAATATGCTTTTTCACATCCATATAATTAGCAAGAGAGATTATGATGTTGCCTGCAGGATGTATTTCTAAAGTTGAGCATTACTTTGAACAAAAATAAACAAATAGAAGTAGAAATGTTATCTTTTTAGTGAATGATGTTTAGAAGAATATGAATTTAAAAAAAAATTAATTTAATGGAAAATTTCCATATAGAAATGCCAAAATTCAGAGAAAAATCTTGCAGCAATGGGGAATGAAGTTGTGTAGGAGGTAAGCAGGGTAGGGGAGCATGCACTGTGTGAATCCTTTCACTTCAAACATTCATCCTGTCTCATTCAAGAGATGGACCTGCCATCCAGACTGGGCACCTGAAACAGCCCAATAAAAGTGTGACTGCTTTGTGGATGGTGCTCTGGGGACAGCATTCCTGCCTTGGTACCTCTGTGCATCCCTGAACAGCAGAGGCTGGAGCTCAGCCAGCAGCAGGAGCCTGGCAGTTGGAAGCTGGGTTGCCACGAGGTTTTAAAACCAGAGATCATCACTTTCTAACCAATTTTAGGAAGAAAGTTGTGAGCTGCATGGGAAGCTAGCCAGAGAAATTGGGATGAAACCAGGCCAAGCGAATGCACATATGCAGCACAAATGCTCATTTTCATGGAACAAATTAATAAAAAAGGAGTTTTTTAGAGACAGCATTATGTCTATTTAGAAGGAAAAAGTAGCAATAAAGCCCCAAGAGAATCCTTGTCTTAGTGTTTGAGGGGGTTTTTTCCTTTCTTTTTAATGGACTATTATTCAGGTACTCCTGGGACCCAGACAGCCTGAGCTTAACATATAAAGAAGAAAAAGTGAGGACTTACGTAAATCCATTGGAAGAATAAGAAATAAAATTTTAAAACCCTGAATATATCCTCAAGAGCAATACTCTATGAAATAAGAATATAATAATGTGGTTTCTGGAGTTTTTCCTAATGGTCATTATAAAAATACTCACTGCACAAGAAGGAAAAAACATACATACAACACCAGAAGAACCTCGATGTCTGCCCTCAAAATGATGAATTAAATCTGGCCTCAAGACTCCCAGAATTAGTTCACCTGTTATGACTAAACAGTGCAAGAGATGATTTTAAATATTATTATCTTTTTAAATAAATTTAAATGAGAGTTAGATGGGTTAACTTTTTAGGAATAGCTGTATTCTGGAACAGGATCATCCATTCTGTTGATAGTTTCAAAGCCATAATTTCACACTTTCATAGATGGTGAAACTCATACACTAATTTCTTTGGATTGCTGCTGTTGGGTTCCTACTTGTTTAAAGATCCAGTATCTGAGACACCTGATCAATAATCTAAAGAAAGCTTTGGGAAGCTGGCTACCATGTCATGCACTGAATGGTAATTAGATGGAGGAACTGAGTTTTCAGCTGGTCTAAGGATTTGCCCAGATAAGAAACACCACTGTGGTCCAAAATTTAGTGACAACTAAAGGGGCAGAAGAAGGAGCCTTCACTTGACAGAAATCTGAGTATAAGACCACCAAAGAATCCTCTTTTTTTTTTTAATCTGTAGGCATGAAATTTCAGTAAGTTAAGGTGATGATTACTACTAAGGCTTGTTTCTTTTAATTCTGTTTCCTTACCATTCTGAAGAAATCAAATGTGGCATCACTTCTATAGCAGTAATTAGATCATAGATACTATTTAACTGCAAACATCCAGAAAAGATTCTGACTCACACAGCCCCCCCTTAGAAAATAGGCTTGGAACTAGATTGACATTTCAGTTTCATGATGCTAGATTGCCAGATGACCTCAGACTGTTTTGAAAAAGTGATGTGATGCTGAATTTAGCAGTTATTTAGCAATCAGTCTGAAACTGCTTATTTTGTTGTAGTTTTTCAGTTAGCTGACAGTTGTCCTAACTACGGTGTGTTGGATTATACAAAAATAGCTCAATTGTTTTTATATCTTCTATAAAAATGTATGTTTATGGTTCTTATTATTATGTTAAAAACAAATTCAAAATATTAATATATGCAATGAATGATAATGTCAGCAACTAGGAAATTAATTACTGATACTACACTCAACATACAAAATATTGAGTACAATCATTTTGTAGAAATGAAATACCAGATATGAATTATGCATATGTTAGTTCATAAATAAAAATAACCTTAATATTTTTTTAAGCAGAGGGAAAATATTATTTTCTTTCTCTTACATCAGATGGGATATGATGAAAGTTCCTGTGCCTGCTTCTATCCTTTGTATGGCAAGTTACTCATGTTACATATAAATCAAAATGCTTACTTCTGTAGAAAAGGACTATGATGATTCCTATCTCTGAGATGTGAGGGATGTTTTTTTGCTTTTGATTTTGAAATGCACTTTAAAATGCTCCAGTAGTAATGGCTAGAAAGAGATACTTGGAATAAATTTAAATAACTGCACAAAGTATTGCTTTCTTCTAAGACATATCCCATGCCACCTAAAGTGTTTATGGTCTGTGAGTCTGGCATGGATTTGCTGCCTCTTTCATCCGGAAATGACCAGATAGGGCAATGCAAGGTGGCACATTGCTGATTGTGTAGGGTCTTTTTGTAAAAAAAAAATACTCATAGCACAAGATTTTCTGTGAAAGGACGATGTTAAATAACTTGATTGTAGCTCAAGAAGAGCCAGTTACTTTGAGATGAAATTTTAGTGGAAGTCTCAGAATTTACTTTCATGCTTAGCTTATCCAATGAAGGGCAGGAATCTTCTGCCAGTAGAGTTATTCATGGTGTTTAGGTGTTTGAAATATCAACAGTACCTTTGATTGCAAGATAGCAGTGGGTTTCAAATACCTTGTCCTGCACTAGTTTTTAGTTTAGTTGTCTCCTTGAAACCTAAAAATATTTGTGAGCATAAGGATAAAGGAATTGACTAGGTTATGATAATGGATAACTAGATGAATAGAAACTGCATGGAAATGCATTCCTTTAGTTTGTCTCTGATTTGGTGGGTTTTTTTTTGTTAGTTTGTTTTTTGTTAGTTTGTTTTGGTTTGGTTTTTTGTTTGTTTCTTTTTCCTTTCTTAAACAGTAAAATGAGAATGAGAAAAAGGTAGATTTAATGGAAAATTTGCATTCTAAATTTCAGAGGCCAGTTTGTTCAATATTCATTTGAATTGATGTTTCATACACCTGTACATATTTGTGTTCAATGGAAAAGTGTGAACAGAGGTGGGCAACTGTGACTACATCCAGTGCCATTAAGACATGAAAAAAGGACACAAATATGTTGTATAAAACATGTGCTTTCCTTGTCTTGCTATTACTCGTTTTTAAAAAATAGTTTAATTTTAGAGAAAATTAATTAAATTTCCAAGCCTTACTAAGTAGTCTTTTGAGAAAAATGGAATTCTAAAACAAATCCATCAGAGGAGGGGTTTTTTATTGTCTCTAGCATTTCTCAAAATTTTAATGGAAAATCTGCGCTAGAGAAAAACTGAGCCATTAAAATGTACAGTATTGATCATTACTCACCTCTGATGACAGATTATAAGAAATGTTGACATCTAACCATGTTATGAGTATATTTTTGTAATGTCATCTATATTTAAAAATGAGTAATCAAGGAGCATGAAGGAATATGCACCCAGAGGGATTTCCCATCTCAGAGACTTTATTTTCTGTTAAATGAACATGCTTAAGTAAGGAATGAGTATTATTCAGAAGCAACCAGCTTTTAAAATTTAAATTCATCTCTCTTCAGAAATCCTGTTTTTTCAAACCTTGAAAACTTTGTTCAAGAGTTTTAACACAACATAAAAGTAAGTCAAATTTTTGTTTCATTGGTCAATAGTTATTCATTCAGCTTTATTTTTCAAGGAGTTGACAACAGAATAGATACATTTTACCATTTCTGAGGGATTTGCAACCCTTCTCTTTCAAACCTTGATTGTGGCCCAAATGTGGTTATTGTTTGAAATCCCCAGTGTTTGAAATGAAGTGCCCTGGATATGGAATTTCAGAGCTCTGCTTTCGATAAAACAAACACTACATGTCATGGCACTGAAAGGTAGTGAGTGAATAAGAAGAAATATGTGAAATTAGGGTGCAGCTGAATCAAAGAACTTTGTAAGATTACATATTATTAATATTTTTTAAAAAGATACTGCTGTAAGTAAGAGACTTCACTGGAGTGAAGTATAACCACTTTTGTAAAAGCTTGCAAAACCCAATGCTTTAATCTATAATATGGACACGTTGAATGATCTAGATTATCCCAGATTGGCTACTATTAATTTTTATTTTTTCATCTGAAGGATTTTGTACTGGCTTTTAATTCAGTATTCTTTCAGTGATCATGGTTAGTTAATAGTTCAGTGTGTGAAACACTGGGTTTAATGCCTCTTCCAAAAATGGTCCTAGATTTCTCATGTGTTTTGGCAATTCCCAAGGAAGATCAATTTTCAGAACAACCAGCCATAAATTTGTTCTTACAGGCTGTTGTAAGGATCCATCCAAATGCTAAACTTAAAGTTGTTTATTTCCAAGAAGGTAATCTTAGTGTGATGCCTCTGTCCCAGGACAAGGAGGGTAACAAATTATTTGAAATTATTCCAGACATCATGCTTGGTAAATTGCATAGAATGGGTCCAAATCTAATATTATGTATATTTTTAAAGTTTTTCATTCTTCTGGAATGATTTATCCTCTTGTCTTTTGGGCTGCTGCCCACTTGAAGTTAATAAGGAGCAGAAACAGGAGAAGTCTCTTTTAATTGATGTATTCAGATGTACATCAAGCAGCGCACTGAGGGAATTTCTTCTACTGGGCTGTGAGCTGGAAACAGAAACTAACAGAGAAAATCAAACCATTAAAGTAGAGATTTAGTTTTCCCAGCTATGCTTCTTGTGGTAAGTTAATTGACATTTCTTGACAAAGAAGCAGTTTAAAGTTAATAATCTCAGGAGCAGAAGGTCAGTGCAGGTTTGGCAGGTTAATTATGTCTGTGTGTCTCGTGTACCCCCGAAGTTATAAGTCAGTAAAGTACCTCTGTGCTCAGCCAAACACTTGCGTGTGTTTAAGTGGTTTGTTAAGCAGATAGTAAGTGCTGAAGTAATCCGCATAATTTTTTATACATTCTGTCTTATAGTAGGAACCATTGACTTGTAAAAGGTCTCATTTCCATGGACTTCAAGAATTATAACAGACCAGATCAAGACCCTTGACTGTTCATCCTCATATTGGGTGGGATGGGGAGGGAGCTTGCTGCAAAGCTCATGGAAAAGCTTAGAGCTGCAAAAGTGGAAAATTCCCAAACTATTCAGCAGCAACAACAAAGAATGTCTCCACTCTAGAAGGGTGGAAACTCAAATATTACAGAAATGCATGAAAAGTTTCCAAGGCTCTTTTGTTATTCAGAGCAGTGTTGGAAGTGTTACAGATCCTGTTTAAAATGTAGAATTGCACAGCTCTGCTGGATAAGGTAATTTCATGATTCAGGAAATGTGAATGTTGATAAGGGTTTTCCTGCACCAGTAGACCTTACATAAGTCCATTGCTGAGCAAAAGAGAGAATTTAAGGATTGCTATGGTACCTGTCTGCTATATTGTGTCTAAGAACTGCTGTTAAGGAGTACCACATCTATGTGCATTGTGAGGCTACTCACTTCTGGAAGTTAGTAAGGGCTAAGAGCTAAAGAGCTTGAGGAGCTGCTACTCCTCCCATTCAGTGAGCTCCTGAGTTGAAGCATTTCAGCTTCCAGCAAGAAGGAACTTTGGAAAATGAATGCCCACAATATGTTCAGAACCCAAAGGCTGAATTTGAAGTGACTCAATGAATCAAAATTATGTACGTGGCAGGTAGATGACCGTGTGTAAAGTGCTTTTTTGGAACTGGTTCTTGGTAAGGTCATTGCTTTCTGCACCAGGATAGGAGAACTTTTCTCTCTTAACTGCTTGCTCAGGTCATAACAGTGGATGAAGAATGTGAGAGAGGGATCCCTTTGGAGTATCTCTGGGGAGTTTATTAATCATCTGGAGAAGCTGCCTTGAGTAATGTGAAACACTGTCCATCTTTCAGCCATGTGTGAATGTGCTGCCCTGAAGAGTGAACTTCTCTGGTCTTTGAATACGGAAGCTTATAAGGGTGACTTTTTTTTTTTTTAATTTTATTTTTTTTAATTTTTTTTAACATGGAAATGCAATAAACTTCCAATAAACTTCTGAAGTCAAATACTTCTGGCAAATACTATATCATTTACTTCATCTTTTCTTGAGTTTCTTCTGTTTTAGAACAGTTTTGCAGGGAATAGTCTTTTTCTATCATGTGATTCTCATGTAAGTCACTAGCTGGACAATGCTGTAATTGTCAAGGAATAAATATTCTAGGTACTTTGGTTTTTATGTTATCAATGCTGCATTTCAGATATTTCTAGGCTTATGTGACATCTCATCAATGTTTTTGAGACCCTGATTTTTTGGGTTGGAGGTTAGCAGTTCCCTATTACATCTACATTCTTATGAATCCTTGTCTTTCGTGCAGCTTCCAGGAGGGCCCCCAGTCTCTCAAACACTATTTAAAGGTATTTGTCTGCATCATCAAGTACCTAAATATGTTCTATGGTTTTGTTCTTTTAGCATAGTTCCATTCTTGTTTCAGTGAGAGACATGTTTTTTTGGAAAATCCTATTTAGGAAGTGCTACAAATTTCAGTGGGTTAAGTTGAAGTTCGATATGAAAATCTTTTACCAGTGAATTGCAGTTCATGATGTCTGAGATTTGTATGCATGTCTAGCTAAGTTTGTTTCATGGAAAATTGCACCAGCTCCAGAATTTCACTGATGGAAGGTAGCTTCTGTGATTTTTAGAAAACCATGCAGCATTACTTAATTTCTGCACACATTCTCATCTGCACATCTTAGATTTTTAAACAGTTAAAAATCAGGAGTGATAGAGAAGAATTGCAAAGCTGCAAGTGATATTCAAAAAGAATGAGGAACATTACTTTGCTATTTCCAGAGCTGTGAAAAAGGCAGTTTAATACTGTAACATTGACAAGTATTTGTGCTTTAAAGTGTGAATAGCAAACTGAAATTTATTTTGCATAAACATTTTCTAGTTTGAAGCTCAGTAAGACTTCAGCAACTTTGTACTAGAGTAGTTTATTTAGTGTATTTTCATCTCAAGATTATATAGATAGTAAATTCAATTCTTTCTTTAAATACACTCTATTTGTATTGTATTGTGCAAGTAATTCTCTGGAGAAATCGTATAAATTTTATATTTATATATCTCATTTTCCACTGTGCAGTAGGAATACTTTTGAAAGGTCAAACCTTGTAAACCAGAGTGTAACTTTTCTTAGTGATTAAATTTAATCTTTTGGATTCAGTGCTATTTGTTTGTAATAACTCATTTTCAGAAGGGACTGATGAATAATGTTCCAGGGTTGAAAGTTTTTTGAAAAAACACATTCTTTCAAGCTGATGTTGCCACTCTTCATTGTTTATCAGTATTTGTTAATTGTCATTAACAAAGCTTAATTGAAGGCATCCAATCCCTTTCTTTTTTGTTCTCAAGAGAAGGGAAGTCAAATCATTCTTACAGTAGATGTTTCCACTCCAGCCTAAGGTATTCAATCTTATGGGGAGAGTCAAAAAAGGAGAAATAGGAAGCTCAGAAGTCATCATCATGGCAGAAAATCATGAAAATACAAGAATGACCTAAGAGACAAGGCATTTTGAAATGCACTAATTCACCTCATGCCCTTTCAGTAGAACAGGTTTTGACTGGCAGAGCTAAATGAGAAACTTTCTTTTCTGGAGATTAATGGTCAGGCACTCCTCCCAGACATATTTTGTGGAAATCATTTCCCAGACTTCAGGTAGTTAAAGGACACATGATTGCATACAATAAAAGCACATGATATAGCATAGAACCAAAGAGTAATGTGGAGCAGAAGACACCTTCAGTCCAAATCTCTGTTCAAAGAAGGCCCATGTTGATCGAGTTGATCAATTTTGTCCTGCTGAACTTTGACAATCTACATGGATTGAGTATTCACAGTGTCTCTGGACAAATTCTGCCATTCTCAAAGGCACCTCTCCTATGAGGACAGGCTGAGAGGGTTGGGTTGCTCAGCCTGGAGAAGAGAAGGTTCCAAGGAGAGCTCAGAGCCTCCAGTACCTAAAGAGGGCTACAAGAGACTTGGAGAAGGACTTTTATGAGGACATGCAGCGACAGGGCAAGGGGGAATGGCTTCAAACTGCAAGAGAGTAGATTCAGAATAGATATTTAGAAGAAATTCTTTACTGTGAGAGTGTTGAGGCAATTGGAGCTTTTTCACAGAGAAGATGGGGATTCCCCACCCCTGGAAGTATTCAAGGTAAGATTGGATGGAGCTCTGAGCAACCTGATCAAGTGCAAGGTGTCCCTGCCCATGGCAGGGGAGTTGGACCTAGATGAACTTAAAGGTTCCTTCCAACCCAAACCATTCTATGATTTTTTTTTTTCAACATCATAGTGAAAATGATTGTTCCAGCTTGTGCCTGTTTCCCCCTTTTATTTTCACTGCATACCTCTGAGAACAGACTATGTGCTTCTTAACAACATGCTCCAGTTGTGGGGAGTTCTAGGGAGCAATAAGCTCTCTCCTGAGGCTCTTCAAGATGAAATAATCAAGTTTTCTGCCTTCCTTTGTACACCATGAGATACATTGGTGACTTCTCTTGCTGGACATCTGCTGAACATGCTCCACTATGTCAGGGTCATATATTGGAAAGTTTTAAGTCCAATACAGAGAAACAAAAGGGGAGAATCACTTGCCTGGGCCTCACTTTTGACCTCACTGGTCACACTTTTGCTAGCAAAAAAGAGGATGTGCTTCACCTTGCTCATTGCAAAGGGGCGATGACAACTCCTCTTCAGTTTGCTGTCTGTTGGATCCCCACGTCTTTTCCTGGAAACCTGCTTTATAATGAGTTATCTATAAATATGCCAAAGATCTTTTATATTTTAACTATTTTCTTTTTTTTTTTTTATCACGAAGTACAAAAGTTATTTATCTCTAGCTGTGGTCTTGATTGGCATGCCCATAATTAAGCATTAAAAAATGTTTCATTCCTGGGTATATAACAACAGTTACATATGATCAACAGTTGATATGATCAACAAGGTAAAAGTCATGCCATATGATTTCAATTTCCCTTCAAGAAGACCCTAGCTAAGCAGCATATTGGGCTCTCCCATGTAATCTAATAATTATGCTGGCTTTACATTGTTCCAAGCAGTGGAATATGCAAGCTACAAATGAATAATCTTAAGACAAAAAGAAGAGATTAAGAAATTATTCTGTTAGAATGGCTTGTATTCTTTGGAACAACTTCCGTTTATGAAAAATTAATACTATAAGAGCATAGCAGCCCAGTGTGCTCAGAGCTAATTTAAATGATGACTGCAGCTCAGTTCCTGACATGCTGGTTTCCAGGGTATGAAAACTGCAGTTAGCCCTGATTTTGCAGTTGATGACACACATCAAATGAGGCAGGAGAATTTTCTCTCATACTTTACAAAAATAAAAATGATAGAAGAAACAATGACAGCTCTGTGCTGATTCTAAGCTTAAAGCTGTTAAATTTCTTGGCATTTTGCTCTCAAGAGATTGTAATAATAAGATGTTGTTGCATAATATTAGTGACAGTGGCCATTAAGCTTGCACCAGGAGGACAAATAAGATAAATGGCATTTGAAATATTTCAGCACAGTGCAAATTTATAGGTAGGGAAAAGATGGTGATTTAACTGTCAAAGAAACAAAAGATTGAGTTCTCTCCAACAGAAATGTGCAGGGCTGAGGACAGAGAGATTAGTTGATAATCCTAAAAGATAAGGTTCAGTGTTACCTCAAGAAATCATTGACCCTGACTCACTCCTCCAAGGCAAGGCCAAATCCACATCAACATTTTCTTATTTATTTTGTTCTTTAAAATTGCCAGTAGCATGAGAATCAGAAGCACTTAAGTTGATGTCTACTTTCAGAATTCTTTTCAGCTGACACCTGAAATGAAAGTTTACTAATACACTTTAATTAGTTTATTTCTTGTCCCGTCTTGAGTGAATATGGAGCACATATGATGTCTTCTTATTATGGAATCTTTTAGCACATACTGGGCTTCAAATAAATCTCCTTTTATAACCCACATACCTTTTCCTATAGACCTGCTATGCCATTGCTAAGTGCTTGTCCTTGCGTGGCTGATTATACTTACTAAATAAATTTTTTCTCTTCCCATTACAGAATTATATCCTATACATAATTCAGGGTGTAGCTTCAATTAGTCAAGAGAATTTTTAAAATCACATCCTTCCTGGCAACAGTGAAGGCACATTGTGCACCTTTCTCCTACTTCCTGGATTCATATTGACTTCAAATTCAAAGAATGTCCTTCATTATCTAGCTCACAAACAAAAGTATTGAGAAGGACTAAAGGCAGGAAAGACATTTGGCTGATTTCATTCATTATACTTTTTTGCTTTAGTTTGCTTTATTTTTACTGTCAACCTTTGATAACTACCCTGTTGATGAGTTTTCTGCAGGATATGAACCTACTTTAAAACTGTTTAAATGACAGTGGTTTAGACAACTTGTTTCTCAGAATATCACAAAGTTAAAATCTTGTTACAGTGAAGAGATATAGGGTGAAGGTACTATTTGTTTATAAGACTTAAGATGCTATAGAATAAACGTTAATCTTGAAGCTCATTCCTATATTACTTTTTAGTTGCTGACAAAGTTGTTTTGAATAGGTATTCCAGCATCCTTCTGGATGATAAAGAGCAAGAAAAAAGAAAAAGGTGTCACCACTCTCACTGTTCCTTTTTGTGACTCATTTTGTGATGCAATCATCAGCAGAGGAATTGGTAGCTAGTAAAGGTTTATTTCAATTTTTAAAATATATTTAGTCATTTATCACTAAAGTGTACAAAATTATCAGTTCAGTTAATCATCCTTGTTTCTTGGTGCATCCCTCTGCTATTGGGATTATTCTGTCTATCCAAAGACAACTTCTCAAATCCTTTCCAGGTAAAACATCTGAAATAGAGCTAGACAGAACCTGGAGTGGTACAATTTTAGTGTGGACTCCTGACTCTTTTTCATGAGGTAATTTTTGGCTGTAATTGTTTTCTTTCACAAATGAAAGACCATGGAAATAAAGGTAAAAAAAAAAAAAAAAAACCTGAGCTTTAGTGGTTTCTACTTTTTTTGTGTGTGTACTGATCACATACTTTTACATTATTTAGGTACTGTAATCTAATTGTTTGGCATGTTCAAAAAAAGATGCCTGCATTATTTTGTACACTCTTAAGAGTTTAAACAAATTTATTCCCATAACTTTTTTTTTTTTTGGGAAGAAATTAAAACAATGTGCAATGAAGTAGGATATCTATTTGTGCTGTTTCTAGCTGAACTTGTGGAGTACACACTGTTGAACCCCAGATGTCCTCATTGTAGCTGTGTTTAGATGTCTAGATATTGAGATACCATGAGGAAAGGGAGCTGAAAATGAGAATCATTCACTCAGAAAAGGGACAGAACAACACAGAGCCCTTGTTAGGAAGATGTTCCCTCTTTATTATTTAAGAGGCATTCAGACTGCACTAAATTTTTAAGTGGAATATGCTGTAACCACTCAAACAAACCTGGGCATAAGAGAATGTGCATGCTTTTTTTATATTGTGACAGTTATCAGTTGGAAAGCTCTCAAATAGATTTTATATTGTGGTCTTACCTCTGACTTCCTTCAAAAGATGGTCTTTAACCATAAATAACTAATTGTTTAATCAGTTGTATCACTTTCTATTGTGTCTTAGGAAAACTATCTGAAGTAATTACCTAACCTAATCAAAGATTTAATGAATCCTTGACAGAAAAGAAAAATCTGAATTGAGCCATAAGCATGAGTTAAGGCTCTTATTACATTTGTTCTAAAAATATTGTAGAGAATCTAAAAATAATAACTTTTTCAAGGAATTAAATAATTTCTCCTCTCTTATTTATTTTTAATGTTTTGAATATCTATTTATATTTATTTTTTTGTCAGTAGTCTCCCCAATATCACTGCTAGAGGACTGCCTGAGAAGCTGACAGAAACCCATATAATGGTTCTTTCAGTCACTATAAAATTGGCAGAAATGAGACAAGTTAACTCCAGAAGACCGTCTAATCTTTTTTTTTTTTTTTCACAAGTTGTCTTCAGTCTTGAATCCAGATTTAAATACTTACTTGAGAGGCTCTTCAAGTATGTGATTGTGTATATTTTAAATGATGATTTTTTTTCTTTTTCTTTCTTTGCTCTCTTGTCCTTTTCACCTCAGTAGAGACAAATTTATAACCTTCCCTCTCTTGGTCTCTTCAGCCTTCAGCCACAAGCTTCCATACTACTTTTTGCTGTGCTAAATGTCTTACCAATGGAAATCAGTGACTGACAACAAATAAATTGTTTAAATTAGTTTTATTTGTGCAATTTACACATGTAATAACATCTCAGTCCAACCAGAAGACCATATAACTTGTTAGAAAATAATTCCTACAATGTCTAATCCTCTTTGACTGTAAAATACTGTTGCTACCTTTTAATCCTGTTTGCCCAAAACTCAATTTTGATGTTACACTTCCTCATAAAATGAATTGGCTAGCATGCAATTCTCTGTAAAGTAGAAAGGAAAAGGATTCCTGAACTTAGATAACTTAGCTGAGATAGCAGCTATACAAATATATAACTTATCTGAGATAGCAGCTATGCAAATATATTTTAATTTTTTTTTTTTTTTTGCTACTGGATATTCATTAGTAAAGTCTCTATATCTCGCTAGCGCAGCTGAAGTTGTTTGTTTTGTTTTCTCATTACCTTTACCAAACAAAATGATCCTTCTTAGTAGACAACTCTCCTCTTAATTTAATTTAAGGGTAAGTACCAGGGAACTGCAGCGAACAAGTTACAAGTTGTCTCATGAATTGCTGGTTTGTATTTATCATAGTATTGGTTTCAAGATCTGAAAATAATTTAGTGTTAGATATCCTAATGTGGATTAAATAAGAGACAACAGCTTTAAATCTATATTCAGTTTTTGGCAGCAAAGGTGCACAAAATCTATTAAAAGTTAATGATACATAAAATGCTAAAATCAAGATGGAGAGGATGTTACTTACACTGCTATTCTTCATCTGCACCTGTCTTTCAATGAATTCTACAATTCTGTTTTAATTTTTTCTTAAATTATGTATTACTTTCTCTAGTGTGTAAACACAATTCACACTAGCTGCCTTTCTGATGGAATTAAAGAACGAGCAACAGGAATAATATTCTGCAGACATCTCCTTAAGTTTACTGCTTTCAATATTTTTATGATATGCACAAACTAGTTTTTATAATATTCTTCCTTTAATCTAAAATAGGTGTTCATGTGTATTGAAGCTGTCAGACTGTGTGTTGTCACTGAGAATGAGAAAGTATGTCAAAACAGGTGTTTCAAGTGTTCTCTTTGCTTCGTTGCAACTTTGAAAACTTGAAATGTCGATGTTTATGAGCCCTATATATTATTCATGGCACAGATCAAGTGCATTTCCTTATTTAGTCTGGAAAAAGTTCAAGACAAAGAAAGAAAAATGTTGATTTTAAAAGTCAGTAGAGGAACAATAATGACAGAGGAGAATGAAAATGCAAATTGACAAAGCCACTAGGAATCGAAAAATACAAATCTTCTGTTAGAGTTATTTGAAACTCATTTGATGACTTCTACTGCAGTGATATGACTTCTCCATATTTATATGCTCTTGGTGTTAACTTCGTAAACCTACAGGACAAAGGTTATACAATGCATGAAAAAGGGTGATTTATATTGAAAGGGATTAGGAGTAAGAATTAATGAGTTTTCTTTTGTGTGCTTTGATTTCTTCCCTAATGGAGTGAGGCAGCAGGAACAACAACACATAACAGCAAAGACATTAATTTATTCATTTTCTATCTTTGTGACAGCTCTTCTGGGAATGCAAGGCTGCTCTGATCATTCTTGATATAGCTGGTGATTGGGATGCAATTGATATGCTGGTTAACAGAATGAAATTTTGTTTTCTAACATTTAAAGTTTCTTCAGTATTGAAGTGAAATAAATGCCATAAGGTACTTCAGTGTTCAGTCAGAAGTTTGTTTTCTCACTTTGTAGTAAAATGCATGGATTTGTACCTGATAATACCTACTGTCCTGTTTTGAAGGGACATCATTGCTAAATGTATTCCTGAATCTAAATGCATTTAGTTTTAAATGTGTGTCCATGAAGAAAAGATCAATGTTGTCTCATAGTTGCAACCACAAGTCTTGGCAGAGTGGCTGTGAAGCCTGCTGGATAGGAAGCTCATGAACTCTTAAAATCCCAGCATTAACAAAGCTATGTTTGTGGAGTAAGCCAAGGCTTAGGAGACTTGAGAGGGAGAAACTTGTGGAGTTCAGAGGTACTAATCTTTGGAGGGAGAGGAGCAGGCAGAAGAAAGGTGAAACTTGGTGGTTTAAAAGAAAAATTAAAAAATTAACCTATGATTTTTCAGTTCTTCCTCTTTCTCTCTCCAAATTGAAATACAAATGAAAGTCCAAATAGAATTTGAAAAACAAAGTATGTGTGTCTGTGTCAGAGACTGGAAAAGGTAGGCTGTTTCAACACATCTTGGGGGCTTGGAGTGTGTGGTAGGGTGGGTCAGGCTTTCCTGTGGTGAGATAGTGCCCTGCCCCCCACACTCCCCAGCCCTGTAGTGTTGGTCAATCATGGCACACTGGAGCCAGCCCCAGTTTTGCCTAACCCATTCCCTCAGTGGCCAAGACACCAGAAGTCCCTCCTGGGAGGAAGGCTCAGTGTGGCCCAAAAAAGATTTAAGAATGATCACCACCAGGCAAGCAGGTTGTCCTTTAACCCTGCCTTCATGCTGGAGCCTTACATTGCTGAAACCCCGGAGTTGGTAGCTATGTCTGTTTTCCTACATCTTTCTGTCTTTCTGTTTTTCTCACTTTCTTCTTCTTCCTCTCTCTTTTCACAGAATGTAACATCACATGGGTTTAAAGGTTTTCTATGTTCAATGGGCTAATTCTATGCTGGGATAAGTGGTGCTATGTTGCATTTACTCCTTTGCAAAGTTAGCTAATTTTCTATAGTTTTCCAGTAAACTTTATTGTGTTTTCACCTATTGAGAATATTTGGTCGGAATTTTCTCTTTTGTGTCTACCCAGAAAAAGAGAATCTTGGTTTAGTCCTAGGTTTGAATCATTGGGGTGTAACATTCTGAGGTGGGGGAAAGGAAGTCTCAGAGTTTTCTGCACGGAGCATAAAACCATGGGCCTGGTTACCTGCCATGAAGGTTAGTGGATTGAAAGGATGTTGTGGCAAGGTTTGGGTTGGATTCCTCTGCCAGTCAACCATTGCTGGGACAAAAGGAAATGGCCTAAAGATGTGCCAAGGGAGATTCAAGTCAGACATGAGTCAGACATGAAAGTGTGATCAAGCACCGGAATGGGCTGCCCAGGGAGTTACCATCCCTGGAGCTGTTCAAGAAACCACTGGATGTGGCACTTGGTGCCATAGTTGACAAGGTGGTGATCAGTCAAGAGTTAGACTTGATGATCTTGGAGGTGATTTCCAACCTTAATGATTCTGTGATTCTGTGAATGGCATTGGGTGCATGAAGTGATCATCATGAAATATTGATTCTTGTGCCAGTGTGGTTCACTAACAGGATCACAGGAAAACAAAAAGGTGTGTTTTCAACATACAGTTACAACACATTTCTACCTCTAAGCTGGCAGAAAAGGAGGAAGACCATTTGAGCAGATATAGCATCAAGACAAAAATGATTGTGCAAACAATGTTTGTTCCAGGTAACAGGCTTGTGGATTTATACTGAGAACACCCTGTGGGAGAGTCAGAGTTTAACTGAGAATGGTGCTATGGCACTGGGAGAGTTTGATTATTGGTTGATTCTCTATATATCCCCAGGTTAACTGAGGACCACATGAATTCTTCCTCTTGAGTAAGATGTAGATGCCATGAACCAATGTCCCACTGAGAAGATAGGAGAGAGGGGACAGTTGAGAGTTTCTGGACACAAAGTTGAAGCTGTCAAAGAGGAGATAAGACTCCTGAGTAGAGCTTCCAA